>PISX010019022.1:28329-39270 GCA_004024625.1 Mellivora capensis
CCCGCCCCCAGCCCCCAGGAGCGCGCCTACCTTTCGCAGACTCGCACGGTCCAGGCGGCGATGATCCACAGCGAGATGCTGAAGACAAGCAGCACGGTGCCGGGGCAGATGGTCATGAGCGTCTTCATGACGAAGCGCGTGTTGAAGTTGATCTTGTTGAGCGCACCGATGCTGCGGGACGAGGCGTCGGTGAAGAGCTTGCTGTGCAGCAGCATGACGCGCGCGATCAGGTAGAGGCGCAGGAACATGGGAATGGACAGGATGATGTCCACGTCGGCCTCCGCCCGCGACGGTGCGTAGGAGAAGGCCAGGCGGGCGGTCCAGAAGAACTTGTACTCGCCGGGGATGGGGTGGATGGCGCACACCAGCATCTCCAGGCTGATGTGCAGGATCCGCTCGTAGGTCATGGCGATGCGCCAGTCGTCCGCGCCGTTGTCGATCACAAAGAGCTGGCAGGAGCACAGGGCCGTTAGAGGGGCGCTCTGGGGGGCCCCGTCCTGTGCGCTCAGGCCTGCTGGCCTCTCCAGACCACTTCCCCCGCCCGTGGCCTGAAATAGCTCTTCTAGGAAGTGCAGGAGCAGCCGCGGGTCTTGCTCAAACTGGCCCCTGCACCCCTGCCCAGCCCTGGAGGGGGTGTGGAGATGAACGAGTCATGCTTCCTACCCAGCAAACCCCGGGGACTGCAGAGAAGGGGCCCCAGTCGCTGAGGGTCCCCCGTGAGGGCCCTGGAGCCACACTGCCTGGGGAAGGATCCTGACCCCAATGCGAACGAGCGCTGTGATTGGTTATATTAGTGAACCTCGCTGTGCCTGGGCCACCCCGCCGGGGGCCGGCAATGTGACACTGCTCTGGGTCCGTGTGCATGGGGGCCAGAAGCCCACCTCGTGTCCCGGAAGCCCTCACCGTGACTGCCGTTAGCACCACAGATGGACGGGCTCAGGGCCGACAGATCGCCCTCACCTTCCTGGCAGCTGAGACCCCTGCGGCCATGCCCTGAAGGTGAGCCCGTGCTGTGTGGCCGCCACTGGCCGATGATGGGGCCCACACACGGGGCAGGCCCAGGCCTCAAGGAGGTCCCACCTGAGAGTCCAGGCTAAACAGAACAGCTCTGAACTATTCCACAAGGGGAACTAGAAGGCACTGTGGGACCAGTGTGGCTCAGCGGGTCTCAAGAGGAAGGTGTGACCCATAGCCAGGAGAGGTACTCAGCCCAGCACCCAGCCAGCACGCCCCTCCCGCCTTTCCCAGTGCAGCTGAGCCGGGGGCTGGGGGAAGCCTTCCAGACACAGCTTTCTACCATCTGCAGACACAGAAAAGCCCTAAATGGCTGCTCAGTGGGTCCCCTCTGCTCCTAACTGCCACCAACGGGCCAAGCCATGGCAACGTGACTGCTGGCCCACTCTTCAAATAGGAAATGAAAACCATCCGCCCTATAATAAAGAATTGCATCGGGTTACTATAGTAACCGGGTTCCCCGTGGGCAGGAACCTCTGTGACTCCCCAATGGGGAGCAAGACTGCAGGCCTCCATGTTCCGAGAGAGCACATCACGGCTCTGCCCAGCCTGCCAGGAAGGGGCTGGTCTGGGGGCACAGACACCCCTGTCTCTCATGCGTGCTCTGCCGGGTTCGGTTTTCTGGTGCAGGAGGAGGGGGTGGGGGGCCATGGAGCACAGCGGGTGGGCCACACGGAGGGCCACATCCAGTTCTTAGCTACATGACCTTCAGTGGGCCGCACGCTGCTCTGAGCCCGTTTCCACCTCTCCGCCATGGAGCTCTTCCTGTCAAGCCGACCTTGTGGGACCAGCATTGGGGTCCAGCAGTACAGACGACATGAGGAAATGTGCTTCACCAGCCACTCTCAAAATGGCCCGGGGGCTCTCATCAACACGGTGTGGGGGGGTTGGTGTGCGCTGGGGGTGGAGCTGGCCACGGACAGCCTCTGCCAGCTGGGGCACCAGGCCAGGGCGCCGGGGGTCTGCAGGGTAGTGGGTGTGGCCCAGGAGACTGCACTGCTGGCCCACACGAGGACCCCTTTATGCCCACTGGAGTCAGGAAGGGTCTGTGCCGTGGAGCCTGCTTTGGACACCCAGTTTTTCCCGTCGCCCCCACCTGCCTCCCGCGCCAGCTGCATGACCCCGGGGAGACCAGGCCAGATCGCCGACCCACAGATCATGACGGATTGAGGGTTGTCTCAAGACACTCATCTGGGGGTGCCTTCTTATGCCACAAAAGGGACATACCACAAACCTGGCTCGTGCACTCAGGGAGCAGGCGTGTGGGAAGAGTGCCCCCCCCCCCGTTCCCTCTAGCACGTCGCGGTGCTGGGCCCCTCCTGCCCCTGCACGCTCCCCAGTCCGGACGGGACAGTCTGGCTGCCATCACGGAGCAACGGTCTGGGGACGGGACCATGACAAGGGCACGCCAGCTCCCCCCACCCCTGCCCCATCCTGGGGACACGCCATCTCACAGGCCTGCGCCTGGCCCCACGCCGTGTCGCCACTTGGCCTGGGAAGTGCTCCTCCCCCGTGAGGAAGTCAGCCACAGACAGAGTCGAGTACAAAGGCAAGACAGAATTTTCGGGTGTGCACGGGGGAACCTGCAGCGAGTTCGGGAGCGCCGAGTCTTGCTGGCAAATCTGGGGGTTAGCTGATTAGCTGGCAACGAGCAAAGGGGCCCGCGTGGCACTCTTCCGTTGAACGGCCAGTCCGAGGTAGAGAAAAGCCCTGACTTCCGTTATTTACGAATTCTCCAGAAACCGTCGCGTTGGAGCTGAGGCTCAGGGCAGACAGCGGGTCCTCGCCGGCGGCCCTGCCGTAGTCTAGCAGTGGGCGCGCTGCCTCGGCCCCCAGAACCGGCCCCTGCCCGGGGCCAGCTGGTCCCCTCAGGGCAGGTGCGCGGCCACTCGAGCCCAAGCGGGGGTCGGCGAAGGGGCCAGGACAGGCAGGCGGGGGCCCGCCCTGAGCCCCTCCGTCACCCTGACGGCAGAGCGCCCGCCTTTCCCACACAGGAAACCAGCCTTTTGGGGTTTTTCCTTTTAGGCAAAGTGAGTTTGGAGTTGATTCCCTGGATCTGCTGCCCTGTGCTATTTTGAAAGCCCGAGGCCTTCCAGGCTCTTTATCTAAGCACCACCAGAATGCTGTCGGGGAGATCCTGCCCAGACGTTTTCTGACCAACCTAAAAAACTTTAATTCTCATGCAACTAGGAATTTTTTTAAATTAAAGGAGAGGAAGTGGAAAAGGCCTTTTGTGTTCTCTACTGTTCTCTCTCTGTGGGAGAAAAACTCCAGGGAAGATTTTCATCATTAAAAAAATATATATGCAGAAAAAAAGCAAAAAAAAAATATTTTCTTAAAATCCAGTAATTATTTATATATTATATTACATATATTTTTGTAATCCTGGAGCATATATTATGCACGTACACTATTACTATGGGGGTTTCCATGGAAACATCGCAAGTCCTGTAATACCTAATCAGGTTTCCCCGAGGACAAGTGCTGATCGCTGGGGATGAAACGCATGTCTGGGTTTGCAGGGAGGGTTAACACAAAACCCCCAGTCAGTGAAGGTGCCATGTTGCTGCTGAAGAAAGGGGGGAAGTGGGGAAAGCAGCGGCGTTCAAAACGGAACGAGGCCAGCACGTACGTGGGCTGCCGGGAAAGTCTGACGACTCCACCGCCCCGAGCCCGTCAGCAGGTTGGGGTGCGCTTGCCAGCTCTGTGTCTTTCCAAGAAACCCTCCCCGTCGGAAAGTGCTGTGCCCTGGGTCCCACGGGAGCTCTCAGGCTGGCAGGACGGGCTCCCACGGCACGCATGAGAGCCACGGGCACTTCCGAGCCTGAGGTTGGTTTGGGACTGCTGGGGACCAGGGTGACCATACACCCTTTCCTGTCCCCACTCTCAGAGAATGAAAGTCAGTGGTGGCATTTGAGAAAGCAAGCATGTTTCACGCACATAACAAGAATTCCTTGACCCCTGGCATGACACTGGGGATGGCACTTTGTCACCGACCATCCACGTGTGGGCAAGTCCCTGTCCCTCTCTGGTCCTCAGTCAGGCTCCCCACCTGACACGCCGAAGGGTGGGTCCGTTGGTGACTTTCTGTTCTCTCCTAGCTATGGAGCCGTGTCTTCTAATGGGACTTCTCACAGGCGCCCGGTATGGGGAACAGATAAACTCAGAGCTGTCCCACAAAGGGTAGAGAGAAGCAGGGGGAGGCCGACCGTTCACCAGCCTCTCTAGCCTGGCCTTCCAGGGTGGCCCCATACGCCTCTGACGGCCTTTCTGTTGGAAGTCCATGGGTGGGACCAGCTGGCCTCTGGTTGCAGGGAGGGATGAGGCATGGGGCTGGACATCAAGGTGCTTTGGGTCTAAGTCAAGAGACGCTGATGCTCGGACATGAACTGACCCAGATCAGTTCACTGGTTGGCTCATTCATTCGTTCACTCATTCAGCATGGGTTGTCCCTATTATGTGATCGCCTCCATGTCAGGCTCTAGGGATAGAGCGGGAACAAGTAGACAAGGCCTCTTTCCTTAGGGAATTTATGTTCCAGTGGAGACAAAACAGATAATAAACATGTAAACACTGAACTTCAGGTCCCAGGAGACTAAGATAGGGCAGAGGTGATGAGAGCAGCCCGGCTGCAGAAGTGCCGTCCCCGGCAGGCCGCCCAGGGCAGCTCCCTGAGGAGCACACCGTGAAAGGTGAGCCTGCAAAGACATGCATCCCAGGCAGGGACAGTAGGTGCAAAGGCCCTGAGGCACGGTGGGGCTAGGAGAGTTTGAGAGAAGAAAGAAAGGAGGCCAACGTGGGAAATAAGCCAGGGTAGCGTCAGACGGGGGTCCAGAAGCCACAGGGGAGCTGTCTCCAGGGGCGGGGAGGCCGCCAGTCCATGCCCGCCAGGCCCACCCCCTGAACACAGACTACCCATGGGGGAATCCATGAGTGTGGTAGTCAGCCCAGGTGGCCATAACAGAGCACCACATCAGGCGGCTACACGGCCGAGCGGCTCTGTCACGGCCTTACAGGCCGGGGGTCTCAGATCAGAGGGGCAGCACAGCTACACTCTGGCCAGTACCCCTCCCCACATGCGGCCGAGGCTGAGTGAACACTGCTCTCCCCGGCTCCTCTTCTGAGCCAGTCCCATCTGCTAAGCCCCTCCTTTTTTTTTTTTTTTAAAGATTTTATTTATTTATTTTTTAAAAAGATTTTATTTATTTATTTGTCAGAGAGAGAGAGAGAGAGAGAGCGAGCACAGGCAGACAGAGTGGCAGGCAGAGGGAGAAGCAGGCTCCCTGCCGAGCAAGGAGCCCGATGTGGGACTCGATCCCAGGACGCTGGGATCATGACCTGAGCCGAAGGCAGCTGCTCAACCAACTGAGCCACCCAGGCGTCCCTAAAGATTTTATTTTTTTATTTGACAGAGATCACAGGCAGGCAGAGAGAGAGGAGGAAGCAGGCTCCCCACCGAGGAGAGAGCCTGATGCGGGGCTCGATCCCAGGACCCTGAGATCATGACCGGAGCTGAAGGCAGAGGCTTAACCCACGGAGCCCCCAGGCGCCCCGCTAAGCCACACTTAACCTTAATGACTCCCCGCAGACCCCCCATCTCCAAACACAGTGGTATTGAGGGTTAGGGCTTCAGCATGGGGATGTGAGGGGACCCGGTGCAGCCCCTAGTGAGTTCCTGTGGGCTCACGTCACCGGGGAGCCCAACCACAGGCTGCGGCTGCTGAGTCCACACAGGCCTCATTCACAGCCTCGCCGGCTCCTGTAAGGAGGCAGCAGCGTGCCCGCGGAGCAGAGGAAGAAAGTAAAGGCCACGGAGGCTGAACCCGCCCCCCAGGCCCTGCCCGCCCCCGGTCAGCTGCCCGCCTGCCAGGCAGAGCCCTCTAGGTTAGGGACCAGCCAGTTTGGGTTCTACCTTGTTTCTTGTAAAGAAAGTTCAAGGCCACTTCTTTCAGAAGAAACTTCCCTAAGGGAGGGTCAGTACACAAGAGGCCAGGACCTGCCGCACTCTGGGAGCCCCCCACCGCCTCCCCCCGGCCCGGTGGTGACTGGACGGCCAGACCGGTCTCCTGATGGTGAGCTAGGACAGGGGCTTGCATTTCCACAAGACACGCTCCTGTCCCCTTCCCTGACCGTGCTCAGCCCCTCCTGGGTGTAGATCGGATGGCGGAGGCCCCAGTGGGAAGGGACCATCTTTGTTAGGAGCCCCCGCCCCCGCCAGCATGTTTGCTAATGCAGAGGATTCCTTTGAGGCACAGACCTCCTCTGGGCTTACCTGCCCTACCTGCCCTACCTGCCCGGAAGTGAACAGGAGAGCAGGCGGGGGTCAGGAGGAGAGGGTCAGCAGTGGCTGAGGACCCGGCTGGGGCCGGGTGGGAGGACAGGGCCCACTCAGGGGTTCATGTGGTTGGTCGTGCCTGTCCTGGGGGGAAGAACCCAGGAGGTGACGGTGCCCACAGGGCTCCCCACGTGCAGGATGGGCCGTGGAATTCAGCAGGAGCAGGAGTCTGGTACCCGAGGAGCTGCCGAGAGAGAGACACGGGAGTCCCCAAGAGTCCCCAGAGACCTTCGGAGAGACACCAGGCACGTCCTTGTGTGGGGTGGGAGTTCGCCCAACTCCACGTGAAGCAAGAACAAGAAGGCCCAGCCCTGGGTCAGAGCAGCCGCGGCCTGGGCCCATCCGCCGTCACCGCTACTAGAACAGATGATGGGAAAGGCCAGCCAGGCCGAGCCACGGCCCTTCTAGGAGAGCCTTTCGGTGGCTCCCCAGAGTGGTCAGGACCCAAGCCAACCTCCCAGGTGTGCATGACAAAGGGGACCTTCCCCACGTGGCCCCATGTGGCATCTCCTTCCAGCCAACCCTGGTCACTCATGATCGTAGACCTTGTGTCCCTCTGAGTTCTGTATGAGCAGTGCCCTCCTGTCACCACCCTCCCTGGGGAGCTCCTCTTGCCCCTAAGGACCCAGATCAAAGTCTCTCCTTTCATAGGCAGAGTCAGGTGCCCTCCCCGGGACCCCCCCAGCCCTGTGCCCCGGGCCGCCACGGACGGACTCAGACAGCGGCTAGGAAGGCCCGGAGTGCTCAGCCTAGCTCCGGGATAGTGGGGAGGGAGCAGCGGGGCGCTGGCCATCCCCGACCCCCATCACACCGGACACCATGTGCTACAACCTCCCTGCACTTGGACACCCCTTGTTTAGCCCTGAGCAGGGCTCGGGGTGTCGTCAGTCCCATTACACAGACAGGGGAACTGAGGCTGTGGGCAGTGAAGTGACTTGTTCGAGCCCCACAAGGAGCGGATCTGGGCCCCCCGGCGGCATGGGCAACCCTGAGCCCCGTGTCCCAGGCCAGGCCCCGTGAGGGGTCTCGGAGGTGGCCCCGGGGTTTGCCCACGCGGCCCAGGCAGCGGGCGCCTCTGGCAGGTCAGGGGCGAGAAGGCTCCTGAGCACCCGCAGCATGTGGGGTGAGAAGGACTGTTTCCCATACGGGGGCTTCTGATCGTTTCCATTTGCTTTTGCCGCGGGAACCCATCCCGCCGAGCGTGCAGAGCAGCGGTGCCCTCACTGGGCCTGCTCGCCACGGGCAGCATGTTTGCTAAAACCAAAGCAGCTCTGGATCTTTCAGCAGCTGGGGGAGCTGAGGAACCAGGTCGGGACCAGGCGTTCGGGGTAGTGGGATTTCTGTCCCCCAACTGACTGACATATGCCCGTCAGCTCCGGAACCGCTGAGCCCTCGGCTGAGGGGACTGTCCCGCCGGGTGGAGGGGGCGACCGGGCTTGACCCAAGTCCGTCTTGGTCCTTGCTGAGGCCTCCCATTTACAGGGCTGACGTGCCCAAGACCGCGCGGCCAGTGAGGGGTGGAGGCAGGACCTGAGCCCACAGTCCGTGCTCTCATCTATTAAGAGAGTTGGTCCCCACCGGAGCCGCCGCACCAGAGGCCTGGCCCTGCTGCCTGGGCTCCCACCAGGCTCCTGGAGGACAGGAGGCCTCGAGGCGGGGCCACAGCGGGCGCCTGGGCTCCAGAAACGGGCGTCCCAGTGACCATGCAAATGGTGGCAGATTCTCTCAGAGTGGGACAGGTTAAGGTCTTAGGACCATTCATTGTGACTATTAAAAAAAAACAACAGGGACGCCTGGGTGGCTCAGTTCGTTAAGGGGCTGCCTTAGGCTCAGGTCATGATCCCGGGGTCCTGGGATCGAGTCCCACATGGGACTCCTTGCTCCTCAGGGAGCCTGTTTCTCCCTCTGCCTCTGCCTGCCACTCTGTCTGCCTGTGCTCGCTCGCTCTCTCTCTGACAAATAAATAAATTAAAAACAAAACATTTTAATTGCTCACCATTTCTATGACTGTCCAAGGCAGAACTGTCTCTCGCGACATATGCACAAGGTAAAGCAACCAAAGTATTTAAAAGAGAATCGCTAATAACAACTGCTAATAATTAAAGGAAAGAAGAAGAAAGCCAGTGTGGAAACAACAGAACACGCATCAGAGGGAAGCCGCTGGATAAGTCGCGGAGCTCCGTGTGGGACTCGCAGCTGCTGGTTTTAAGAACATCTTGGACTGGGGTGCCTGGGTGGCTCAGTGGGCTAAAGTCTCTGCCTTCGGCTCAGGTCATGATCTCAGGGTCCTGGGATCGAGCCCCGCATCGGGCTCTCTGCTCAGCAGGGACCCTGCTCCCCCCTCTCTCTCTCTGCCTGCTTGTGATCTCTGTCAAATAAATAAATCTTTAAAAAAAAAAAAAAGTGAACAGCACCGCGCAGAAGCCAAAGCCGTGCCTGTCTGCACACAAAGACACACACAGCAAGGCGGCGCGCACCCTTGGGCCATCTGTCCCCACTGGCACGCTGAGGACGCAGCTGAGACCAGGGCAGCTGCTGGCTACTTCCCTGTAACAGCGAGGGCACGCTCGTGTGAAAACGCACGCCTGTTGCTTTTGTAATCCTGGAAACCCAATGAAGTATTTTTTCTGAAGAACTGTCCTGGGCACACTACCAGCTGAGCCCCACGGGGACGTTCGTGGTCGTCGTTGGAGGGACAAGGCTCTCCTGAGCCTTCCCTCCCCGTCATCTGTCATCTTCCACAGAGAGCTTTGAGGCCCAGGAGGTGAGGAACAAAGCCAGGCTCCCCTCAACAGGCTGCCCCCGGGCCAACGTCATCACGGCTGGCCCGTAGCCCCCCAGCCAAGCACTCCCCACCCCCTGTGGAAAGGAATTCCACAAACACTCCCTCCAGGCTCGGGCTTGGCACATTCACGCAGGCAGGGAAGGCCAGGCTCACCAGCAGCCCCCCTGCCTGCCCGCCAGAGGCCTGGGCTCCCGGGGGAGGAGGTGGCCTTCCGCACCATCTCACTCAGGAGGGAGGAGTGGGGACGGGCCCAGGAGCCACAGTCACCAAGGTGGCTGCTGGGGGTGAAGCCTCACTGGGGACTTGGCCACCACGTGCCAGGTATAGCGCCAGACCCCACGGGGCGCGGTGGGGACGAGGACGTACATTCCTGCCCGGCTGGGAGCTGGGACATCTGCAGGCATAAGCAGGGATGAGGCTGTGGACGCGGCCAGCTGGGCGGCGAGCGGAGGGTGGAGGGCGGCCACTGTTCGCTCGGCGTGGACCCAGACCCCTGGGGCTCCTGCTCCCGGTCTCCCAAATAGAAGGCCACGCTCCAGAACTCCTCCAGGCCACGGAGCCGTGCCCTCCCCACCTCGTAGGCTGCCCTTCAGGTGTCCAGGACCCCGAATTCTCCCTCTGAGCCTGCTGCCCCAGCTGCACGCCCCTTCCCCAGCTGTCTCCCGGTGGCTGCCTGTATGTGCAGTTGGAAGCCCCAGGGCACGGGGGAGGGCGGGCTGAGGCAACCGGAGAGTCCTCAGGGCAATGCAAGAGCTGGGGCAGTAGGGACCCAGAGCTGGGGGCTTGCGTGCTGGCCCCAGGCCCTGAAGACAGGGGTCTGCCCATACCCTTTCTGTCTGGGGGTTGGGTAGACACAATAGCCGCAGCGGTGTTTTCTGGTGTTTTCTAGACTGTTCGCAGCCCCACTCACTCTCGCTCTCCACCGGCCCTTCCTCCCTCCGCCCACCTGCGGGGCGGCCCGGGCTTCCAGACTTGCCCTGAAGGGGGTTCTGCTGGGTGTTACCCAGGAAAAGGGGCTGCTGGGGTCCCTGTTTGGAAATGTCCCCTGGAGGTTCACTGGGCTTGTTTGCATACTAAAAGTTCTGAGAAACCCTAAGGAAAAGAAACCTGCTGGCCTCGGAGAGGTAGTTTTCCGCTGGACTCTTGTTTCTGTTTCAAGGCACACTTGGAAGTGTGGAGTACAGGGGTGTCTCCTGAGACCAGGGCCACGCACCCGCGCCTCCCTCAGCAGGGGCACCCTGCAGCGGGGGCCAGGCTGAGGAGCAGCCGCATCCCGGACTGTGGAGGAACAAACACCTCCGCCCTCACCAGGCACGGGTCTCACCCACAAGGACAGGCTCCTTCAGCCCCCGAAACACCCCGATGCGGGGCCCTAGGGTTATCAAATTCAAAGATGAGGCAAAGGCAGGGTGAGTTAGTGACTCGCCCATGGTCACCCAAGGTCACGCAGCTGGGCAGGGAGGAGGCCAGCCCAGGCCCCGCCGTCTGGCTCCAGAGTCCGTGTGCGCCAGCCTTCCACTGCTGCCCTAACACGTCTGCACAAAACCCGTGACGTGAAACCACACGAGCTCTGCTCTCGCGGTGTCGGAGGCTAGAAGTCTGACATCAGCCGCACTGGACCGAAGCCCAGGCTGTGGGCAGGGCTCCTGCCGGGCCCCCCCCCCCCCCCCGCGCCCTTTCCTGCCCCTCCCGCCGCTGGCTTCCCGGTGAGTTCCCACACCTTGTGCTTCCTCCCCGATTCGCTTCCGTAAGGACACGTGTGACCACGGTTAGCGCCACCCGGAAAATCCAGCATTACCCCTCTGTG
>PISX010019023.1:0-39180 GCA_004024625.1 Mellivora capensis
CCATACTGTCTGGCTGATTGTGCCCCAAACTGCCCGAATGCAGAGAAACGTCTGTCACAGAGATCACTGTGAATTGGAATGAGAGGATTTCTGTGATCTCAACTGAGAGGACTTGGAGAGTAGTCTCTGCACGGCCCTCAGAGCCTCCTTTCCTGGACTTAACCTTGCTTGGAGTCTGAGTTGGTGGCATGTTTCCCTTCATTCTCTTCCCTTAGGAAACAGTGACATTTTCCTCCCTTGCTACTGTGAAAACACAGGTGCACGGGGTGTTTATTGGCTCCCTTCAGTCAGGCACATATGCAGCACTACAGCATGCCGGTGGGTTATTTTGAGAGAGGCACAGGAAGATTCTCTTTTGCCCAAATAAATGTCTCTATTTTATTTTAATCTAATGAGTGGAATGAGGTAAGATAGTTGGACAGAGTAAAGTGGCAGTGTTACAGTCGTGATCTGTTCGCCCTCCATAAATCCAATCCCATGAGTCACGTGAGCCTGACTAAATGGCAGACACACTCTCTTGCTGGAGACCAAGAGCGTCCAGCATTTTGAACAGGAATGCAAGCGGTAGAGCAAGATATGCCATAGTGAGGGTGGGTGACATTATGAACATAGCAAATAACAGTTATCTGAGAGGGCTTGCCACCCTAGCAAGATGTGATTGCCCTTCTTCCTGTCATGCCTACTTCCAGACTTTCACTCATGTCTTTACTGTACTCAGCCAAGGTGAACTCCCAGGTCAGGCCCAAGATGTTCTTTTTTTTTTAAATATTTTATTTATTCGACACAGAGAGATCACAAGTAGGCAGAGAGGCAGGCAGAGAGAGAGAGAGGAGGAAGCAGGCCCGAGATCATGACCTGAGCCGAAGGCAGAGGCTTAACCCACTGAGCCACCCAGGTGCCCAAATATTTGATATCAGAGCTTTTTTTAAATTTTTTTTTAATTTATTTATTTGTCAGAGAGAGGGAGAGAGAGCGAACACAGGCAGACAGAGTGGCAGGCAGAGGCAGAAGCAGGCTTCCTGCTGAGCAAGGAGCCCCTTGTGGGACTCGATCCCAGGACGCTGGCATCATGACCTGAGCGGAAGGCAGC
Source organism: Mellivora capensis (assembly GCA_004024625.1). NCBI lineage: Eukaryota > Metazoa > Chordata > Mammalia > Carnivora > Mustelidae > Mellivora > Mellivora capensis. The sequence continues at coordinate 1,091 of PISX010019023.1, forward strand.
CGCTTAACCAACTGAGCCACTCAGGCATCCCGAGGCCCAAGATGTTCTATTACTAAACTGTTTTCACAACAAATGGCTTAACCCATAACAAAGTAGTACTGGATCATAACCGAAAATATAAAACAAATATCTATGAGTCCATACTAAAATAAATAAATGAAAATAAATAAATAAATTAATTAATTAATTAATTAATTAATTGGGGAAAAGAGACAAATCTCCCACAGAGAAAAATTCCAAATAATTTTAAGTATATACTCCACCCTCAGGGAGGTGGAGCATCACTCTCACTTCTTAAGTGTGGGCTGCTCATGGTGATTTCCTTCTCAAAAGTACTGTGATGGGAAGGGGAGAAAAAGAGTACCTTTACAGTGGAGAAATACATCAGCCAGGTGATCAAGGTCAACATCAACAGTGATAAATCATGCTGATAGCATGTACCCTGGATAGGATGTGTGAGAAAGACACTTCACCTCTATGATCTTCCTCCCCAAAACTCCTACTCCTAGTCTAATCATGAGAGGAACATCAGATATATCCCAATTGAGGGGCATTCTGTGAAATACCTGACCAATATTTTTCAAACCTGTCAAGTTCATCAAAAACAAGAAAAGTCTGAGAAACTGTCATAACTAAGAGGAGGGTAAAGAGACATGATAACTAAATGTAATGTCATATCCTGGATATGATCCTAGAACAGAAAAAGAACCATAGGTGAAAACTAAGGAATTCTAAATAAAGTATACACTTTAGTTATAATGTACCAATATTAGTTCATTAATTGTGACAAGTGTACCATATTAATGTCAGATGTTAATAATGGGGGAACTGGGTATAAAGTATATGGGAGCTCTGGAAATCTAAATCTAAATTTTGTTTTTGTGTAAATCTAAATTTTTCCTAACAGATTATTTTTTAAAGAGGATTAAAGTTCCCAAGAACACACAACTTTACATATGTAAACTGGAATTCAAATGTTGGTTTTTCTGATGCAGAATTCTGTACTCTTTATTACACCACACTGCCTCATTTCACAAGTTTTCTAGGGTGTACTATGTGTGGCCATTTTTAGTTTTCCAAAATATCCTCATTTTATTTTATTTTATTTTTAAGATTTTATTTGAGAGTGAAAGAGAGAGAGCATAAGCAGGGGTGAGGGGCAAAGGGAGAGGGAAGAGGGACAAGAAGACTCCCCACTGAGCAGGGAGTCCCACTCTGGGCTCGATCCCAGGACCCTGGGATCATGACCTGAGCCAAAGGCCGATGCTTAAATGGCTGAGCCACCCGGGTGCCCCAAAATATCCTCATTTTAAAAGAGTGAAACAAAAGAAAGAAACAACTCCTCTCTGGTTCTGCATTTAAGGGTGGAGAGGGGCATAAAGAGGAATTAACATTAAGAAAGCAATTTAGTAAGTGTCAGAGACTCCTCAGTGTGTTTCCATGTGTTCCATTCTCTAATTCTGATAACAATACATGGATATTTGTCAGTCAAAGACTGTCAACTGCCAACTAACAGAAAACTCAACTCCTTTTATTCTTGTCCTCTCTCCCATTACATTAGCTTCTTTACCCATTCTGCTTGCCTTATGAATACGGGATGGCTGATCTGTGCCAGACTCTTGGCCATTTAATAGGAGGAAAAGGAGTAATGAAGCCAAGGGGAGGCACCTATATCAGAAAAGCAAAATATTTCCCCCCACACTACTACTTATAGCTTATTGACCAGAACCAGGTGAAAAGGGAACCTCTCATGGCAAAGAGATCCTGGAGAAGCAAATATTTAGACTGAAAATGCGCCTGAACAGCGTAATAGTTCTCCTAGTAAAGAATAATAGAGAATAGATTGGTAGACAACTAGCAGATATTGCCCTTCTTGTTGTATATATGAAGAATTTCATAAGAAATTTTTTGTATGAAAATTTTGTAAGATATATAAGCTACCGGGGTGCCTGGGTGGCTCAGTGGGTTAAAGCCTCTGCTTTCGGCTCAGGTCATGATCCCAGGGTCCTAGGATCGAGCCCCACATCGGGCTCTCTGCTCCGCGGAGAGCCTGCTTCCTTCTCTCTCTCCCTGCCTGCCTCTCTTGCCTACTTGTAATCTCTGTCTGTCAAATAAATAAATAAAATCTTTTAAAAAAAGATATATAAGCTACCTTCCCAGGTCATAGATAACAAGTGCAAGAGATGAAATTTAACATAGAGATGACTAGTTGAAAACATTTCCTTTTCCCTTCGAACAAGACTGGGAGAGCAAAAAAATCTACTTACTCCTTTTTGCCTAATTAATCACTTCTCAAAACCTAAAGAATAGGTTACTTACTTAAAAATGACATAATTGGTGGAAAAGCCATATTAGCATATGATCTTCCAGCTTTCTACCTTTGATTTAATTTTTTTTAATTTTTAATTTTAATTCAATTTACTTAACATACAGTGTTTTATTAGTTTCAGGGTAGAATTTAGTGACTCATCAGTTGCATATAATACCCAGTGCTCATTCTATCAAATGCCCTCCTTAATGTCCATCACCCAGTTACCCCATATCCCTACCCATCTCCCCTCCAGCAAACCCGTCTGTTCTATATAGTTAAGAGTCACTTATGGTTTGCCTCCCTCCCTGTTTTTATCTTATTTTATTTTTCCTTCCCTTCCGCTATGTTCACTCTTTTGTTTCTTAAATTCCACATGAGTGAAATCATATGGTATTTTTCTTTCTCTGACTTATTTCACTTAACGTAATACCCTGTAGTTGCATCCATGTTGTTGCAAATGGCAAGATTTCATTCTTTTTAATGGCTAATATTCCATTGTTCTCTGTGTGCATGTGTGTGTGTGTGTGTGTGTGTGTACACCCCACATCTTCTTTATCCATTCATCTGTTGATGGATACTTGGGTTGTTTCTATATCTTGGCTATTGTAAATAGTGCTACAATAAACATAGGGCTGCATACATCTTTTTGATTTAGTGTTTTCATTTTCTTTGGGTAAATACCCAGCAGTAGAAATACTGGATCATAGGGATGCCTGGGTGGCTCAGTTGGTTGGACGACTGCCTTTGGCTCAGGTCATGATCCCGGAGACCCGGGATCGAGTCCCGCATCAGGCTCCCAGCTCCACAGGGAGTCTGCTTCTCCCTCTGACCTTCTCCTCGCTCATGCTCTCTCACTGCCTCTCTCTCAAATAAAGAAATAAAATCTTTAAAAAAAAAAAAGAAATACTGGATCATATAGTATTTCCATTTTTAATTTTTTGAGAAACCTCCATATTATTTTCCACAGTGCTTGCACCGATTTACATTCCCACCAGTAGAACATGAGGGTTCCCTTTTCTCCACATCCTTGCCAACACTTGGTATTTCTCATCTTTTTTTATACTAGCCATTCTGACTTGTTTCAGGTAATGTTTCATTGTGGTTGTAACGTGCATTTCCCTAATGATTAGTGGTGTTGAGCATCTTTCTATGTGTCTGTTGGCCATCTCTGTGCCTTCTTTAGGAAAATGTCTATTCAGGTCCTCTGCCCAGTCTTTCATTGGGTTGTTTGTTTTTCTTCTGTTGTTGAGTTCTTTATATATTTTGGATACTAACCCCTTATCAGATTAATCATCTGAAAATATATCATCCCACTTGATAGGTTGCCTTTTCATTTTCTTGGCAGTTTCTTTTGCTTTGTAAAACCTTTTTTTTTTTCCAGTTTATTTATTTATTTTTAAGAAATTTCTACACCCAGTGTGGGGCTCAAACTCATTATCCCAAGATCAAGAGTCACATGCTCTTCTGACTGAGCCAGCCAGGTGCCCCCAAAAGCTTTTTATTTTGATGTAGTCCTAATAGTTTATTTTTACTTCTGTTTCCTGGCCTCAGGAGACATATCCATAAATATGTATATCTTGGGAGTTTAAGGCCAATGTGCAAGAAATTATTACCTATGTTGTCTTTTAGGCATTTTATGGTTTTGGGTCTCACATTCAAGTCTTTAATCCACCTTGAGTTAATTTTTATATATACTGTATAATAGTGGTCCAAGTTTTATTCTTTTGTGTGTGGCTATCAATTTTCCCAACACCATTTATTGAAGAGACTGTCTTCTTCCCATTGTATATTCTTGCCTCCTTTGTCATAAATTAATTGACTAAATAACTGTGGGTTTATTAATAGGATTTCTATTTTGTTCCAATGATCTGTCTCTACTTGTGCCAGTACCATACTGTGTAGATGACCATAGCATTGTAGCATCTCTTGAAATCTGGGACTGTGATGCCTCCAGCTTTGATCTTCTTTCTTAATATTGCTTTGGCTATTCAGGATTTTTTGTGGTTCCATACAAATTTTAGAATTATTCATTATATTTCTGTGAAGAATGCTATTGGCATTTTGATAGGGATTGTATGGACTCCAGATTGCTTTTGGTAGTATGAATATTTTAATAATATTCTTCCAATCTATGAGCATGGCATACCTTTCCATTTGTATCATCCTCAGTATCTTTCATCAGCACCTTATAGTTATTAGACTATAGGTCTAGGTCTTTCACCACTGTGGTTAAATCTATTCTTAGGTATTTTATTCTTTTTGGTGCAATTGTAAATGGAACAGTTTACTTAATTTCTCTTCCTGCTAATTGTTGTTAGTGTATAGAAATGCAGCAGATTTCTGTATATTAATTTTGTGTCTTACAGCTTTACTGAATTTGTTTATTCTAATAGTTTTTTGGTAAAGTCTTTAGGGTTTTCTAAATATAGTATCATGTTATTGCAAATAATGACAGTTTTAATACTTTCTTACAATTTGGATGCCTTCAATTTCTTGTCTGATTGTTGCAGCTAGGATTTCTAGTACTATTTTGAATAAAAGTGGTGAAAGTGGACATTTTTTCTTGTTTCTGATTGTGGAGGAAAAGCTTTCAGTTTTTCACCATTGAGTATGATGCCACTTATGGGTTTGTGAGTTTACCATTTATGGCCTTTATTATGCTGAGGTATGTTCCCTCTAAACTCACTTTGTTGAGGGCTTTTATCATGAATGGATACAAGTGAGTACATCATTTGTATTTTGTCAAATGCTTTCTATGCATTTATTGAGATGATCATATGGTTTAATCTTTCCTTTTGCTACTATGATGAATCATATTGATTGACTTTCAAATACTGAAACCACCCTTATATACCTGTAATAAACCTAAATTAATTGTGGTGAATGATCCTTTTAATTTATTGTTGAATGTGGTTTGCTAATATTTTGTTGAGGATTTTTTCATTTATTTTCATCATGGGTATTAGACTGGACCATTTTGTTTGTTTTGTTTTATAGTGTTTTTGTCTAGTTTTGGCATCAGAGTAATGCTAATTTCATAGAATGAATTTAGAAGTTTTCTTTCCTCTCCTACTTTTTGTAGTAATTTAAGAAGAATTCTACCATACATTTTTTAAATGTATGGTAGAATTCAGCTGTGAAGCCATCTGGTCCTGGACTTCTGTTTGTTGGGTGTTTTTTTGTTGTTGTTAAAGATTTTTATTTATATATTTGACAGATCACAAGTAGTCAGAGAGGCAGAGAGAGAGAGAGAGGAGGAAGCGGGCTCCCCGCTGAGCAGAGAGCCCGATGTGGGGCTCGATCCCAGGACTCTGAGATCATGACCTGAGCCGAAGGCAGAGGCTTTAATCCACTAAGCCACCCAGGTGCCCCTGTTGGGTGTTTTTTGATTATCGATTCAATTCCTGTTTCTTTTTTTAATGTAAAAATCACTTCTTCACATTTGTGTTTTTCAAAAACCGCATTGGTAAATGTCCAATTAACTAATTCCTTTAATATATTAGTTCCTACCAGCTGTCCTATAGAATTCTGATTCTCCTGAGGTTACATATACTTTATTTGATTTGTCAATATAATGTGTCCTTTTTACAGCTCATCCTTTGTATAGGTCATCTGTAAGCTTTTTCTACTTCCCACCTTCTCCCCTCCCTTCCTATTTCAAATTTTGTTAATTATAATATATATAAATTCAGAAAATATAATAGTTAAATCCCATTTTGGTATGCTTTTTCAAAACATTGCTTTAATCTTAGATATACAATTATACAAATCCATCAAGCCTTTTTTCTGAATTTTTCCTAATCATCCCTAGTTTGGCTGAAGCTTATACTTTAGGTTATTCCTCAGGAAAAGCTCATAGAAATTATGTCATCTAGGTCATTGAATGTATAAAACTCTTTGTCTATAATCTTTATATCTGAGGAACAGCTTGTATGGAAGCAAAAGTATTGACTCAAACTTTACTTTAGAAGTATGTCATAGTCTTAGTTCAGTGTCTTCTGTCATTTAATGGTGCTGCTGAAAAACATAGCAACCCAGTTTTCTTTTTTTTCCAACTCAGTTTTCTTTACCTTTGCATTTTACCCGGATGGCCAAATAATTATTTCCTCATCCTAATACTTCATGATTTTACCAGGAAATGTCCTGAGATTTAGTCCTGAATCATTTTTCATCAGGTACATGGCATTGCCATTCAAATGTATATTAAAATCTTTTTTTATTTCAAGAGTATTTTCTTAAATAATAGTTTGGAATATTTGTTGCATTGTTTCAATCTTCTTTGAGGACTCAAATTATGTATATATTGCACTTTTTTCTGCCTAATTTTTATAGTTTTGTGAGGTTTTTTGCATTGGATTTGAAGAGAGTTTTTCTCAGAAATCAAAGATGACTCAACTTTGGAAAATATGTAAAAGACATATGAATCTATAAATCTGCATCAGTGGCTTAGAAGAGAAAAATATTGACATCTTTACAGAAGTAGAAAAATAGTTTTACAAAGCTCAACATTATTTTGTGATAAAAACAGGGTCAACTAGGAATATAAGGGAATCTCCTTAACCTAAAGAAAATGTCTACAAAATTCATAAGAGAAATGTCATTCAGGAGTGTTCCTTTTATTAGTTGTTAGTTTAGAAATATTTTCATGTTTTATTATAGAAAATTTTAACAATGGAGAAAACAGTATAATGGATCTCAATATTCTTTCACCTATACACTTACCCACTTTCTTTTATATATATCTATATTTATTTATTTATTTATTTGACAGAAACAGAGATCACAAGTAGGCAGAGAGGCTGGCACAGAGAGGAGGGGGGAAGCAGGCTCCCTGCTGAGCAGAGAGCCTGATATAGGGCTCAATCCCAGGACCTGAGATCATGACCTGAGCCGAAGGCAGAGGTTTAACCAACTGAACCACCCAAGTGCCCCTACCTACCTACTTTCTTAACAAACATCCAGCACATCCCCCACCTTACCCTTTTGGGATTATTTTGAACCAGATCCCAGCCATCATGTTATTCCATCTGTAGATATTTCTGAATGTACCTCTAAATAGAAAAGACTCTAAACACAAGAATATTATTATCACCCCTACATAGTTAGTAGAATATCTTGATATACATTGTCTAGCCTATACATTTCAAAAGGTTATGTCCCTGGCCGTTTTTACTGATAGAATGCCTCTCTTCCCTTTATTTTCTTGCCATTTATTTTTTGGGGGAAAAAAACCTGAAGGGTTTTTTCTATACTGTTTCACACAATCTGGATTTTGCTAATTGAGTCCCTGTAGTGTAGTTTAACATGCTCCCTTGTCTCTTGTCTTTTATGTAAATTCTTGATTAAATCCAGAACTTTCATTTGATTCTGATTTGCATTTTTAGCAAAACAGCTCCGTAAATGGGATGATGTGCTGTTGTTAGAAAGCACAGAATATGTAGTACTCTCTCTGTCATAGTAACAGCCATTGATAGGCTTTGCCTTGTTCCATTATTTCATTAAGGATTGTGAAATGATCGTGTTCTAATTCAATTATTCTTTTTTTAAAGATTTTATTTATTTATTTGACAGACAGAGATCACAAGCAGGCAGAGAGACAGGCAGAGAGAGAGGGGGAAGCAGGCTCCCCACTGAGCAGAGAACCCGATGAGGGGCTCCATCCCAGGACCCTGGGATCATGACCTGAGCCGAAGGCAGAGGCTTTAACCCACTGAGCCACCCAGGCGCCCCTCAATTATTCTTTTTTCATGTATTAGCTAGAATGCTTTTATAAAGAGGTGCCTAAAGTTACAGTGAGTTCTGGAAAGGCAAGACTGATGCTTAATACTTTTATTTATTTTCTAAGTGATGACTTTATTCCTTTGCATTCCCCAAAGTTGACCAATGAATGTGATGAGGGTGTGTGTGTGTGTGTGTGTGTGTGTGTGTGTTAGAAAGTGCTGGTGGATCTAAACATTATTTAGAACTTATTTGTTTTCCATTCATTGTCATAGTTATTATTATTTATGCTCAAAATGTTCCATTTTTTACAAAGTACAATTCTTCTCTGATTGGTTTGACATGATTTACATGTTATTTAATAATCTTCCTATTTTCCAATATGAACACATGTTTCTCACTTTCTACATTTTTATCTCCCAAGTGTGTAATCACCCATTTCTATAAGGAGACTTGATTTTATTGTTTTAAATCTTTTTTTTTTTTACTTCTGTGTTTATTGACCTTGCTTTTCATTTATTTCCTCTCTATGTTTTGCTGTGCTTTCTGTAGCAGTTATTCTATGTTTCTTGTAATTTTATCTATATTTAAATGTTTTTAAATTTTAATTTTAAATTTTAATTTTAAAATTTTAAATTTTAAATTAAATGTTTTAATTAAAATGTTTTTATTATATTATTATATATTTATATATATATTTATATATATATTTATAATATATTATATTATTATATTAAAATGTTTTCTGAATTCTGTTGATTCACATCTCATGTCATGTTATTTTCAGGCTATCACTACCTGTTTTCTGATCACTTTTTTTTTTTTTAGTTCTTGTATTTGGACTCCTTGATATTCCTTCATAACTATAATTGCTATTTCAAGCTTTTGTTTTTATTTGTTTTCTCTTTCCCTTCTTTAATTCTTATCATCAAAATTATTTTTAGGTGAGTTTTCCTAATATTTATAGGAACCGAGGTTGCTCTCATTCATCATTCATTCTGTGGTAACTTTATATGCAGGTAGAGCTTCCTCATTTCTTGTAGCTTGCATTTACATGGGGTGGATTTTCCTAGACTGCTAGTAGGAGATGAAGCAGGGGATACAGGAATGTGACAGGCCATCATTCCAAGTTCATAGTTCACATCTCCCTCCTCTTTCACTACAGTGTGTGTTTTATAATATGTTAATTTCTATAGCCAGGACTTCTCTGACTCTCAGAGCCCAGGCTAGTTCTGGTGACCTTCTCCCGTGAGCCCTGGATTTCCTAGTCCCCTCCACAGCCCTTTCTTTCACCATGATGCACTTTCAGACACTATTTCTTGTGGTATATCTGCTATCTGCCACCTCTGGCCTCTTGGACGCTTTCCAAACCTGTCTCTCTCTCTTTCTTCCCCAATGGTCTTCAGGTGCTCAATCTCAATTATACTCACAGTAGTCTCTGCTCAGATAGGAAGCAACTATCTGCCGGAAAGGTCTGAGATATACCAACCCTTGGAACCCCTTTCCCCACTCTGCCCACTCCTTAGTCCTTACAATACCAGCTCCTGTGTGGCATCACCTTTGCTGTAATCCTTATGTAAGTGGAAGTCTGTGAGTTTTCTCTGTCTCCTAGTTTCACTGAAAATATAGTTTTTAATTTCTCTTTTTTTCCACCATATAATTTACAGAAGAAAGGAGACATTCCAAAATGAGTTCCTTGATTATAAAACTCTTCACTCTAATGTTTGATTTCCAGACTTTTCTACACAGTTATAAGAGTAGGTATCACTTACTAAGAGCTGCCAAGGGCCAGGCTCAGTGCCTTGTCCTAGAGATACACTCAGTAGAACAAACTGGAGGGCTAATTGCTGCCATCATCTCAGTGTCACATGGGGTAACTGAGGTCCAGGAATGTGATATAATTTGCTTAACTTGCCATAGAGAGGATAAGTTAGAAGAGCTGGGATTTAAAACCAATTTCTTTTAAATCTGGAAGCTAAATTCTAAATTCTAATCCCACAAAATGGCTTGCTACATTTCCTACAGCTTTTAATATTCTAAGATTAAAATACTTTTGTGCATTTCCTATGTGTCATGGTTTAATGTGGACCAAGCATAAAGACCTTGATTTATAGACTACACTGAATATGATTTCCTGAGACTTTCACATAATTTCTATTCTACTTGAAATTGGAAATCTGACCTGTAATGTTAACATGAAAAGATAAATATGGTGTACATTGCAGTAATATATTAAAATAAAGGGAAATAGCTCATCTTTTCTCCAAAACTTGACAAAAATGCTGAGTTAAGGTAAACATAGAAACAAGATATTTTGAACATATTGCACATGTTGAAGTCCTAAGATACTATATCAGGATATATATGTTGTCCACCACGATGATTTGTACCTATTGATCTGTCAAAATCTTCATAAATTTTTAATTAGTGCACTACATTCCAAACATAAACCATATCATAACTATAGTTTCAAGGTTATACATTTGTGTGGTTTAAAACCAAAGTGTGGAAGCTAACATTTAACAAACATCTATTATAAGGCAGATGTTATTAAATACATAGATTTATATGTATGGAACTGACACTTAGGAATTTATATTTATATATGTATATAATCTATTAAAATATTTTTATATATTATATAAATATATTTATAAATATAATATTATAAATAATATAAATAGGGCACCTGGGTGGCTCAGTGGGTTAAAGCCTCTGCCTTCGGCTCAGGTCATGATCCCAGGGTCCTGGGATCAAGCCCCGCATTGGGCTCTCTGCTCAGCAGGGAGCCTGCTTCCCTTCCTCTCTCTCTGCCTGCCTCTCTGCCTACTTGTGATCTTTGTCTGTCAAATAAATAAGTAAAATCTTTAATAAACAAATAAATAATATAAATATTAACATAAATATACATATATATATATATATATATATATATATACATAAACTAGTTTTCTCTTGCTTCTGTAACAAATTACCATGAACTTAGTGGCTTAAACAAAGCAAAATCCGTCTCTTAACAGTTTTGGAGGTCAGAAGTCTGAAATCACTTTCACTGGAACAAAGTAAAGGTGTCTGCAGACTGATTTCTTTTGGAGGCCTTGAGGGGTTAATCTGTTTCCTTGCCTTTTTCAGCTGTAGTGGCCATCTGCATTTCTTGGCTTATGGCCCCTGCTGCCATCTTCAATGTCCATCATTCCATCTCTGCTTCCATCAGCACAACCTCTTCTCCTCTTCTATAATCAAATCTCCCTCTACCTCCCTTTATATAACGCTTGTGATTACATTTAGGATAAACTCCCCATATCAAGATCCTTAACTTAATTACACCTGTAAAGTTCTTTTTGCCATATAAACTCACATCCACAGGTTCTAGAGATTAAGACCTAGATCCTTTAGGGGCCATTATTTAACCTACTATAAATATACTATAGATACTCTTCAGTTTAATACATATATGTTATTTTTATGTTACAATTTAATTATACATATTTCTATTTTATATGGCATGAATATGAATATATCTATGTTTATGTCTATATGTATCTATATTACATACCTTTTTAAAAAATATTTTTTGGGGTGCCTGGGTGGCTCAGTCGATTAATCCTCTGCCTTCTGCTCAGGTCATGATCTCAGGGTCCTGGGATGGAGCCCTGCATCAGGCTCTCTGCTCAGCAGGGAGCCTGCTTCCCCCTCTCTCTCTCTGCCTGCCTCTCTGCCTACTTGTGATCTCTCTGTCAAATAAATAAATAAAATCTTTAATTTTTTTTTTATTTTAGAGAGCATGAGCAGGGGGGAGGGTCAGAGGAAGAGGGAGAGAATCATTTCCAAAGTCCTTCCTGATTTTCTCAAAGAACTAATGTTTTCAATAAATAGAAGTTGCAGGACGCCTGGGTGGCTCAGTTGGTTAAGCGGCTACCTTCGGCTCAGGTCATGATCCCAGCATCCTGGGATGGAGTCCCACATCAGGCTCCTTGCTTGGCAGGGGGCCTGCTTCTCCCTCTGCCTCTGCCTGCCACTCTGTCTGCCTGTGCTCCCTCACTCTCTCTCCCTCTCTCTCTGACAAATAAATAAATTGTAAAAAAAATTTAAAAAAATAAATAAATAGAAATTGCATCTTACAAAGATATGAACTGAAACAAAAGAAGGAAAAATTAGTTAGAAGCTAATTTATACTGAGAAGTTTAATTTTACGCTGAATTCCAATTTTGTGAACACCATCATTTCTGGACCAGAATTATTTAACATATTCAGGAAGTATCCACACTGCTCAAAAGCCATGGATAACATCTGGTCTTTCTTGTCCTGTTATCTTTCACTTGAGGTCAAAGCCTAAATAAAGACAGAGCTAGAATGGCACAGGATTTCAATGTCATACACACTTGTATTAGTCAGCACAGGGTGCCATAGCAAAACACCATAGACTGGATGGCTTAAACAATTGGAATTTGTTTTTCAGTTCTGGAGACTAGAAGTTCAAGATCAAGTTGCCAAATGGATGGATTCTAGTGGAAGTAATCTCCTTGGATTGCAGATGACAATGTTGTTGTGTCATCACATGACCTTTCCTTGGTGTGTGCATGTGGAAAGAGTAGTGGAGGGGATAGAATCTCTTTCTTTCTCTTCTTATAAGGCCACCAAATCTATGAGGTTAGAACCTTACCCTTATGATCTCATTGAACTTTACCTACTAAAATCCCTATTTTGGAGGGCTATTTGGGAATTTTGGAGGAACACAATTAAGTCCATAGATACATTGGACACTAATATACCCTTTCATAATATTAAGTAATCCACATGACATATTTACATAACTGTTTTCAGCTAATATATCCTTTAATTATGATCAAATACATTGAAATGACATCACACACAAATTTATGTTTTTCTTTCTACCATTCACAGTGCATTAGTGGAATGAGTGCATGTGAGGTAAGGAAGGTAATCGCCAGTTCTTCTTGCAGCACACTATTACAAAGCTTATGGAGCTCTAAGTGTACAGGAGCAAGAACCATTTCATTTTCATTAGATTGTGAATATTGAGATCCAATTCTTAACAAATAGAAAAAAGTTGAGTTTCTATTCAGACATTTATGACATGAACAGCCTGACTGACTTTGACTGCACAGTAATTTAGAGTATATATTACATTTTAAAGGTAAAGAAATGTACCTCATTTAAATGACATCTGCTAGGAAAAGTGGCACAAGTGTTCAACAAATGTTGGAATTCAGTAAATCTGTGAAAGTGAAGAGGTGGTCAGGTATTCAAAGTAAAAATTCATACTTTGAGGGAGACTTCCAGTTTCAGCTCCAACATGTAAAGAAGTTGACCTCATCATTCCTGTTCTTAAATATATGAAAAAGCTGAATAAATTGAAAATTTATGACATTTCTTGAGCTCATCAGAGAATTAAGGTCACAAGGCAGAGTGCCACACTGAAATCTGGAGAGATATGCTAAAACAGAGAGTAACAACTAAGGTTTGTCTGCTTGGAGCAAAAGACACTGGAGCCATCAACTTGTAGGAAGACTTATATTATAATTTTGAAGAATCGTTAGAGGCTTAGTGTGGTCTAGTTTGAGAATGAGAAACATCTGGCAGCAATGTCTTAGTCCCCTCCTTTCTTGAGTCTTACTACAAGAAGTCCTCCTAGTTCTCACAGCAAAGAGTAAGGAAGGATCCCTTCATGACCCTGTCAAGAGGAGGAGAAAAGTAACCATCGTAAAATATCCCCAGAGTATTCCTCATTACAAAGGACCACTCTTCAGGGGAAAAGACTTAACCAGAGCCTTATCCCACCTGGGGGAAGAGAATTTCTCTGACTTCAGCCTCCTACAGTTTTCCTTTCTTATATAGAAGGTATGGGAATTAAGAAACACTTGTGAGAATCACAGACCAAGGGCACAAACCTACCAGAAGACTGAGTTTTAATAATAGGATTATAGGCAGTTATTACCACCACCACCACCCCTTTACCACCATGTCAATAAAGCTTCAGTATAATTATAGTGAGTTGCAGCAGAAGTTGTTGCAAGATCCAGACTCAATCTAAGGAGAAGTTTTGGGAGAGCCCAAAGACAACAGAGATAAAAACAATGATGCTGGAGGAATTTGAAGACTCTGGGACCTACAACTATAACAACCATTTAAAACAGCTCAATTCTGAATGAGATTAACATAAAACCACACCCTACAGGCCTGTTTACTTCAGTTCCTGTTACTTAATACTGTATTTCCAGATTTTAACTAAAATTACAAGGCATGCTAAAAGGCAAAACAAAAGCAAACAACAACAGAAAATCATAGTCTTAAGAGACAAAGCAAGCATCAGAACCAGACTCAGACATGACACAAGTTTTGGAAGTATCAGATTTGGAATTTAAAATAACTATGATTTATATATTAAAAGTTCTAATGGAAAAAGAATATAATGTGCAAGGCACAAAATGGGTAATAAAAGCAGAGAGATGGGGGACACCTGCGTGGCCTAGTTGGTTGGGCATCTGACTATTGGTTTCAGCTCAGGTCATAATCTCGAGGATGTGAGTTCGAGCCCGGAATCAGATCAACTCTCAGAAAATTTCAAGCATATAATGCAGTATTACTAACCATAGTTACGTTGCTGTATATTAAATCTCCAGAATTTACTAGTCCTGCATAAATGAAACTTTGTATCTTTCCATTTCCTCTACCCACCAGCTTCTGACTACCACCATTCCATTCTCTGCTTGTATAAGTTTGACTTTTTTAGATGCCACATATAAGTGAGATCATGCAGAATTTGTCTTTCTGTGACTGGCTTATTTCCCTTAGCATAGCATCCTCCAGGTTCATCTGAGTTTGTTGCAAAATGGTAGGATTTCCTTCTTTTTTAAAGCTGAATAAAATTTCATTGTATATCTTTATATACCACATTTTCTTTATCCATTAATCTGTCAATGTACACTTAGGTTGTTACCTTACTTTGGCTATTGTGAACGCTTTTGCAGTGAACATGGGAGTGCATATATCTCTTTAAAATACTGATTTCATTTTCTTTGGATATGTACCAGAAGTGGGATTACTGGATCATATAGTAGTTTTATTTGTAATTTTTTGAGGAATCTCCATACTCTTTTCCATACTTGCAGTACCAGTTTACATTCTCAAGAGTATACAGGGGTTACCTCTTCTCCATATCCTCATCAATTTTGATATCTTTTGTCCTATTTATTAAGATCAATTCTAACAGGTTTTAGATGATATCTCACTGTGGTTTTAATTTGCATTTCCCTGATGAGTAGTACTATGTAGCAATTTTCATATACTTGTTGCCTCTGTGTGTTCTTTTGAGAAATATCTATTCAGATCATTTGCCCATTTTTACTAAGGTTAATTAATTCATTAATTAAGAGTGTTGTGTGTGTGTGTGTGTTTGTTTTTTAATTTTTTTGCTTTTGAGTTGTATGAGTTCTCTGTATGTTTTGGATATTAGCCCTTTAACTGATAAATGGACTGCTAATATTTTTTCTTATGCTGTATGTTGCCTTTTCACACTATTGATTGTTTCCTTTGCTGTATAGAAACTTTCTGGTTTTTAGTTTGATATAGTCTCTTTTGTTTATTTTTGTTTTTCTTGCCTGTGCATTTGGTATCATATCCAAAATCATTGCCCAAATAAATGTCAAGAGGCTTTTCCCCCCATGTTTTCTTCCAGGAGTGTTGTGGTCTTGGGTCTTACATTTAATTCTCTAATTCATGTTGAGTTGATTTTTGTATTTGGTATGAGATAAGGGACCAATTTCATTCTACTGCATGTGGGTGTACAATTTTCCAATACAACTGATTGAAGAAACTATTCTTTTCTCATTGTGTGTTCTTGGTACCCCTGTCAAAGATCAGTTGACTATAGATGTGTGGATTTATTCGTAGGCTCTCTGTTCAATTCCAGTGGCCTGTATGTATGCCAATGTCATACTGTCGCTTTGTAATAGATTTTGAAATAGGGAACTGTGATACCTCCAGCTTTGTTTTTGCTCAAGATTACTTTAGCTATTTGGTGTCTTTTGTGGTTATTTGTGAATATTAGGATTGTTTTTTCTATTTCTGTATAAAAATGCCATTAGGATTTTGATGGAGATAGAACTGAATTTGTAGATGACTTTAGGTAGTATGGGCATTTTAACGTTGTTTTCCGATCCACGAACACAGGATATCTTTCTATTTATTTGTGTCTTCCTTAATTTCCTTCATAAAAGTTTTATAATTTTTCAATATACTAATCTTTTGAATTTTTGGTTAAGTTTATTCCTACATATTTTATTCTTTTTATTGCTATTGAGAATGGGATTGTTTTTCTAATTTCCTTTTTAGATAGTTTGTCATTAAGGTATAAAAACAGAATTGATTTTTGTTTCCTGCAACTTGACTGAATTCATTTATTAGTTCTTAACACACATTTTTTGGTTGTTGATTCCTTTGGGTTTTCTACATTTATGATCATGTCATTAGCAAACAGCTCATTCTACAATTTTCCTTCTGATTTGGATGCCTTTTATTTCTTATTTTTGTATAATTACTCTGGGTAGGACTTCTCCTACTATATTGTATAGAAGTGGTAAGAATGGGCATCCTTGCCTTGTATCAGATATTAGAGGAAAAGCTGTGACTTTCCCCCCATTAATTATGATATTAGCTAGGTGCTTTTCATGTAGGGACTTTATTGTGATTAGGTAAGTTCTCTTCTACATTTTATATTTTGCTGAGAGTTTTAGTCATGAATCGATGTTGGACTTTGTCAAATACTTTTTCTGAATCTGTTGATATGATCATGTGGGTTTTTCTTTTTTTTTTTCTCTTCATTACCTTTATTTTTTTATTGTGTTATGTTAGTCACCATAAAATACATCATTAGTTGTTTTTTTTTAAGGTTTAATTTATTTATTTGACAGACAGAGATTACAAGTAGGCAAGAGAGGCAGGCAGGGAGAGAGAGGAGGAAGCAGGCTCTCCGCGGAGCAGAGAGCCCGATGTGGGGCTCAATCCCAGGACCCTGGGATCATGACCTGAGCCGAAAGCAGAGGCTTTAACCCACTGAGCCACCCAGGTGCCCCCATCATTAGTTTTTGATGCAGTGTTCCAAGATTCATTGTTTATGTACAACACCCAATGCTCCATGCAATATGTGTCCTCCTTAATACCCACCACTGGGCTCACCCATCTCCCCACCCCACCCAAAACCCTCAGATTGTTTCTCAGGGTCCATAGTCTCTCATGGTTCGTCTCCCCCTCTGACTTACCCCAATTCACTTTTCCTTTCCTTCTCCTAATATCCTCCCTGTTATTCCTTATGTTCCACAAGTAAGTGAAACTGTATGATAATTGACTTTCTCTGCTTGACTTATTGCACTCAGCATAATCTCCAGTCCCATCCATGTTGATGCAAAAGTTGGGTATTCATCCTTTCTGATGGCTCAGTAATATTCCATTGTATATATGGACCATATCTTCTTTATCCATTTTTCTGTTGAAGGACATCTCAGCTCTTTACATAGGGTAGTTCTATTTTTAATTTTCTGAGACATATGTGCACTGTTTTCCAAAGTGGCTTCACCAATTTGCACTCCCACCAACAGTGTAAGAGGGTTTCCCTTTCTCCACATCCTCTCCAACATTTGTTGTTTCCTGCCTTGTTAGTCTTTGCCATTCTAACTGGTGTAACATGGTATCTAAATGTGGTTTTGATCATGTGGGTTTTTTCTTTCATTGTATCACATGGACTTCTGTAAACTGAACTATCCTTAAGTCCTAGAGTTAAATCCCACTTTGTCGTGATGTATGATCCTTTTAACGTGCCAGGGAATTTGATTTGTTACTAGTTTATCAAAGCTTTTTAGATCTTTGTCATCAGAGACATTGGCCTGTAGTTTTCTTCCTTTTAGGTATCTTTGGCTGGCTTTGGTAGATGATGGCCTCATAAAATTAGTTTGGAAGTGTTCCCTCTTCTTTTGTTTTTTGGAGGAAAGATTGATATTAATCCTACTTTGAATGTTTGGTAGGATTCATCCATGAAGCCATCTAGTCTTGAGCTTTTATATTTTGGGCAGTTTTTGATTACTGATTTAACCTCCTTATTTGTTATTGGTCTGTTGAGGCTTTCTATTTCATCTTGATTTGGTTTTGATAGGTTATATATTTCTAAGAATTTACCATTTCTTTTAGATTTTCCAATTTGTTGATATATAATTGTTCATAATAGTCCCTTATGATTGTTTCTATTACTGAAGCATCTGTTGTAATGTCTCCCTTTTTGTTTCTGATTTTTTTAAATTTTTTTATTGTGTTATGTTAGTTACCATACAGTACATCATTAGTTTTTGATGTATTGGTCCATGATTCATTGTTTGCATATAACACCCAATACTCCATGCAATCCATGCCCTCCTTAATACCCATCACAGGGCTCACCCATCCCCTCACCCCTCTCCCTTCTAAAACCCTCCATTTGTTGCCTGGAGTCCATAGTATCTCATGGTTCATCTCCCACTCCAATTTCTGCCACCTTATGTTCCACACATAAGTGAAACCATACGATAATTGACTTTCTCTGCTTGACTTATTTCACCTACCATAATCTCCTCCAGTCCCATCCATGTTGATGCAAAAACTGGATATTCATCCTTTCTGATGGCTGAGTAATATCCCATTGTGTATATGGACCACATCTTTATCCATTCATCTGTTGAAGGGCATCTTGGCTATTTCCACAATTTGGCTATTGTGGACATTGCTGCTATGAACATTGGGGTGCATATGGCCCTTCTTTTCACTACATCTGTATCTTTGGGATAAGTACCCAGTAGTGCAATTACTGGGTCATAGGGTAGCTCTATTTTAACTCCTTGAGGAACCTCCATAACTGTTTTCCAGAGTGGCTGTTCCAGCTTGCATTCCCACCAATAGTGTAAGAGGGTTCCCCTTTCTCCACAAGCTTGTCAACATTTGTTATTACCTGTTTGTTAATTTTGGCCATTCTAACGGGTGTGAATTGGTATCTCACTGTGGTTTTGATTTGAATTTCACTGATGGCTAATGATGATGAGCACTTTTTCATGTGTCTGTTAGCCATTTGTGTATCCTCTTTGGCGAAGTGTCTGTTCATGTCTTCTGCCCATTTTTTGACTTGATTATCTGTTTTTGGGGTGTTGAGTTTGAGAAATTCTTTATAGATCTTGCATATCAGCCCTTTGCTGTAGTGTCATTTGCAACTATCTTCTCCCATTCTGTGGGTTGCCTCTTAGTTTTGTTGACTGTGTCCTTTGCTGTGCAGAAGCTTTTTATCTTGATGAAGTCCCAAAAGCTCATTTTCACTTTTGTTTCCCTTGCCTTTGGAAAAGTGTCTTGAAAGAAGTTGCTGTGACTGATGTCAAAGAGGTTACTGCCTATGTTCTTTCTGATGGATTCCTGTCTCGCATTTAGGCCTTTCATCCATTTTGAGTTTATCTTCGTATCTGGTGTAAGAGAATAGTCCAGTTTCATTCATCTATATATAGCTGTCCAATTTTTCCAGCACCATTTGTTGAAGAGACTGTCTTTTTTCCATTAGATATTTTTTCCTGTCAAAGATGAGTTGACCATAGAGTTGAGGGTCCATATCTGGGCTCTCTATTCTGTTCCACTGGTCTATGTGTCTGTTTTTGTGCCAGTACCATGCTGTTTTGGTGATCACAGCTTTGTAATATAGCTTGAAATCAGGTAACGTGATGCCCCCAGCTTTGTTTTTCTTTTTCAACATTTCCTTGAAAATTTGGGGTCCTTTCTGGTTCTACACAAATTTTAGGATTGTTTGTTCCAGCAGTTTGAAAAATGCCGCTGGTATTTTGATTGGGATGGCATTGAAAATGTAGATTGCTCTGAGCAGCATAGTCATTTTAATGATGTTTATTCTCCTGATCCATGAGCATGAAATGTTTTTTCATCTTTTTGTGTCTACTTCAATTTCTCTCATGAGTGTTTTGTAGTTGCTATAATATTGATCCTTTACCTCTTTAGTTAGGTCTATTCAAAGGTATCTTATGGTTTTTGGTGCTATTGTAAATCGAATCAATTCTCTAATTTCTTTTTCTACAGTTTCACTGTTAGTGTATAAGAAAGCAAGTAATTTCTGTGGATTGATTTTGCATCCTGCCACATTACTGAATTGCTGTGCGAGTTCTAGTAGCTTGGGGGTAGAGACATTTGAGTTTTCCACATAAAGTATCATGTCATCTGTGAAGAGAGAGAGTTTGACTTCTTCTTTGACAATTTGAATACCTTTTATTTCTTTTTGTTGTCTGATTTGTTTCTGATTTTAGTAATTTGAGTCATCCTTTTTTTTTTCTTAGTTAATGTAGCTGATGGTTTGCTGGTTCTGTTTATTTAAAAAACTTGATTTTTGTATTATTTTTATATTCTCATATGCCTTATTTCAGCTCTATTTTTTAGTAATTCCTTCCTTCTGCAGTGTGTGGCATATGCTCTTTTCCTTATGAGGGCATAGCAGTGGCTCATTCTCAGGGAGGGTAACTTCAGCTTCAGCTTCAGCTCCTGACCTGGGGCAGGGGAGGAAATGTGGGACAGCATTGCAAGCTCTGGCTCCAGCCCTGGTAGCTATGTGGGGGAAAGTGCAGTGGAATCCCCAACCTTTGGCAGTTGACAGTGCACAGCAGTAGCTCCTTCTCCAGGGGGCATGGTGATGATGACACCCTTACTGGATGGAGCACAGTGTTTGTTCTTTTTTGGTGGAGATGTGGCAATGTGGACTACAAACTACTCTGTCAGCTGGGCTCAACATCGGTGAAGACTGCACTGTTCCCCAGTGGCAAACACTGCAGGTGTCTGTGGTGATGACAAGAGTCACTGGAGTCTTCTCACTCTCTTTTTCCCACACAGTTATGATTGTGGCCAAGCAGATTCCTCTGGATTCTGAGTTCTGTCAAAATGGAGGATAAGTTAATGCAAGAAAGATGCCTTCTATGTCTTTCCATGCAGTAATCCTGGTGTGTGTGTGTGTGTGTGTGTGTGTGTTCTACAGTGTTTCTGAAGACTCATTCTTTCACTTTGAAACTTTTCCAGAGAGAGCTATTTTCATCAGTATGTTGTTGTTTTTTCATTGATTTGATTGTTTTTGTTTGAGGAGATGAGCGTCAGTTCCTCCTAGTCTGCCATCTTGCTGACACCTCTGACCTCTATTACTTCTGATAAGATGTCATCTGTTAACCTTATGGGGTTCCTTCAAATGTGATGAGTCACTTTTTTTCTCCTGCTGTGTTCAAAATTCCCTTTGGTTTTCAACATGTTGACTACAATGTGTTTGGGTGTGGATCTCTTTGCATTACAGTTCTTAGAGTTTGCTGGGCTTTTTGAATTTGTAGATTAGTGGTTTTTTTCTAACTATTATTTTTCTGTCACTTTCTCTTCTTTCCTTCCAGGGTTCTTATTACATGTATATTAGTGTGATTAGTGGTTTCCTAATTTTTCTGTGTCTTTGTTTTTCTTCATTTTTCTCCTCTGTTCTTCAGATAGTATAATCTCTATCAATCTATATTTTAGTTTACTGATTCTTTCTGCTAGTTCAAACTACTGTTAGCTCCCCTATTGAACTTTACATTTTAGCTATACTTTTCAACTCCAGATTTTTCACTTGTTCATTTGTTCTTTTTAGTAACTTCTGCATCTTTAGTTATATTCCTTACTGTATGTAACACAATCTTCATACCTTTCTTTAATTCTTTAAATATGAGTTCCTTTAGTTTTTTAAAATACATATATAGTTGCTTTGAAGTCTTTAATAAACCCACTGTTATAGATGCTTTTAGGAAGTTTCTACTGCCATCTTTTCCCCCCATGTATAGATCACACTTTCCTATTTCTTTGCATGTCTCATACTTAAAAAAAAAAGCTGGATATACTAGATAATTTATTGTGGCAACTCTGGATACTGACCTTTCTCTAGAGGTGATTGTGATTGTTGTTTTTTGCTTGCTTGTTTTGTGATTTGGCTCAACTATTTCTGCAAAGTGTATTTCCCCTCAGTTACTTTCCCCTTATTTTTGTCTTTCAGTCTGCTTACAAAGAGTTCCCTTGTGTTGTTACCCTCTCTGTTCACTCTAAATAGAGTACAGCTTTGGGTATGTATTCAGTCTTCCAGACTGCCAGAGATGACTGTGATATTATTTTTAAGCCTTTCTTCTTAGAAAGTACTTGGGTTAGAGTACTTCACTGTCAGAGGTTTTAGCTAAAACCTCTTATGACAGTAAAACTTCTGCCTTGTATTAATGGATGTATGTGTGGCTCTCTGCTTCATGTCCTGCTCTAAATGCTTCTGAATGGATGCAATATAATCCATATGCACAGACTTCATCAACTCTGGGGTTGGCTGTAATCCCAAGAGGGCTCTTCATGGCTCATTCCTTGGTTCTCACTACTGAAGTTCTGGCTGTTCTGCCAATTTTTTTTTAATCAGAACTACCACCTTCATTCCACCAAGGTCTCCATTGTTTTCAACCAGACCCTTGGGCATGAGTTCTCCACTCACTGTTACAAATAATGTCCATCTATCCCCTCAGAGCTGAGGAGTTCTTGACCCATAAAATTTATCTTCATTTTTGGAAAGAACCCCTGTGTCACTGTCCTGAAGCTCATGGTGAGGACCCACTTTTCTAGATTAACAATCCCATTCTAACAATGGGCACTAACAGATTGAAGTATTATGCCCGATTTCCTCAGTTTGCTTTCCAGACATGAAACTTCAACTCTTTCAGTGAGCTGGGACTCTGACAGTTGGGGCCAGTATTCTCGGCCTGTAGCAACCAAGGGAGAGCTTTCACTCAATGAGTGGGAACTGGATGTGAGAAAGGAGACCAATCCTCTCTTTCCCCCATTCAGAATAGAGGTTCTATACTTTGTCAGTAAGAAGAGTGAGAAAAACCAGCACTGTGCCCTTCCTGTGATGAAAATTTAGCTTCAGACTGGAAGCTGGGATGACTAGGATCCAGAATATTCTTTGCTGTATATGTCTGGAACAGAACTTCTGTAACACAGTAGTGTGAATAAGTGAGTAATGGCCACAGAGTCTCACTGTTCTTACCATCATGCCATACATTTTTAAAAAATAAATGTTTCTCTTATGCAGTTTCTGAAGGAAATTTCCAGAAACTTTAAAATATTTTTAAATTTTGTAATTTTTACTGGTTAAATTGTTTTGATAGGCAGGGATTTTGCCATGCTTCTTACATCATCATTGCAGAAGTTCCACCTCCAGTAACTATTTCATATTCTTTGTACTCATAGTTTCTAGCCCAGTATCCTGTATTTCATGTTCAGTGTCTTCCTCCTTATTGATGCTAAAAAAAAAATGACTGAAGTTTCAGATTGGCTGTCAGGTTCTTTCTTCAGTATAGTGCTATTGCATCCTGCACAGCTACTTTTCCTTTTCCTGCTCTTATTGGGAAGAGGGAATTATGTCTTTATTCTTTCTGCATTAATGAGAGCACTATTTCTTTCCAGTATATAGAAGACAGGCTTTATGGGTTCTTCCTCTTTTATGTAGTGTTGTATTTCTGGTGTTTGCGGAATTCAAAGTCATTCAAAAATCCATAGGCAAATCAGTCCTTAATTATCTACCATGCTACCCCAGAGTTTGTAATGCAGGTATGAAGTCTTATTGTGACACTGGACCATTTATCTAATAAGCTGAAGTCTTTATTGCTTTTTGATAAAACAAAACAATCTAAGGGACACCTGGGTGGCTCAGTCAGTTAAGCGTCTGACTCTTGGTTTCAGCTCAGGTTGTGATCTGGGTGTCATGGGATCAAGCCCAAGTCAGGCTCTGTGCTTGGCAGGGAGTCTACTTGATTCTCTCTTCCTCTCCCTCTGCCCCTCCCTTGCATGTGCTCTCCCTCTATCTCTAAAAAAGAAAGAAAGAAAGAAAGAAAGAAAGAAAGAAAGAAAGAAAGAAAGAAAGAAATCTTCTAAAAAATCTAAATCAAATTATTTTCTCCATAAGAGCTCTAAGAATCTTTAGAAGAATTAAATGGTGCTCCCAGGAATCTTCTTCACACTAGATAAAAAATATCAAATAATATTGTTACTACTCCTTATGTCATTACTTCGAGTTATTTCCCTCAGGCTACACTTAGGATGGTTTCTGAAAAGTGGTTTCTGATCAGTATGATGGGACTCTTCCCTCGTATAAACTGGACACTACTTCTTTAATGCAGCCTAAGATGGAGACAGACAGCCTCTGGCATTAAGCATTGCCAGGTGTTTTGTGGCTTATATTCTGAGAGTCATCTCTGCAATGAACAAATTTCTAAACAGAAATATGTTTATAAGTAGCTAAGCTGTAGTTCTAATAATTCATAGTTCTCATGTGCCCTTAGAGTTCCCTATTTTCACCCCAAGTCACTGCCAATCATGTCAAGTGACTGTCTGATCTATTTTCTGGGTTTCAGAAAGTACCTTGGCTTTCTCTCATATTAAACAGCAATTATGAGGCACCTGGGTGGCTCAGTGGGTTAAACCTCTGCCTTGGGCTCAGGTCATGATCTCAGGGTCCTGGGATCGAGCCCCACATCGGGCTCTCTGCTCAGCGGGGTCTGCTTCCCCCCGCCCCCGCCTGAATCTCTGCCTACTTGTGATTTCTGTCTGTCAAGTAAATAAACAAAATCTTTTATAAAAATAAACAGCAATTATTTCTTACCTTAAAACTTCTAAAAATTTCTCTTTCTATTTCCCCTTATATACAGTACCTCATTTGAATTCTACTTTTATATGAACCAGTATGTTTCTTTTTCTATCTGTTTTTGTTCCTCTCAAGGATGTCTGGAAAAGCTATTAGGACAGTTGCTTTTGGAAAATATAAACAGTCATTCTTTAAAACAACAATTTTTTTAGCTCTATCCAAAGTGAAAACACATGTAGAAAATTACTGATTTTACAAGGTTGTAAATAACATAAAAGATATCTACCAGAAAACCGAATTATGGAGGGGGGCATTTTTTTCTGGAAGTGTACTCAATATACAGTTAGCTAGTAGTGTCATGGGCTTTGCAATATGGTTGTCATGGAGTCTATATATAGGGAGCAGGGAGGGAGTGGGCAGAGTTGGACAGCAGCACCAAACTTCATTTCCATGGATTATTTATTTATTTGTCTCTCAGAGGATATATAACTACCATAATTTAATTATTTCTCATGTTGTTAACCTGGAAAATACTATTTTTGATACCAATGTCAAAGAGCACTATCAAAGAGAACAACTATTTATGGTACTCATAGTATTTTGCTTCACAAACATGTATGGCCTTTACTATTTCATATCTGGTATGAAAATAATGTTTATATGAACAATAGGATTACTAAATTATTAAACATATGAAAAGGATTTTGCTACCAATGCTATGCAAGAGTTCAGTGTTTGAATACCTTAATACCTTCAAATACAGGATGGGAACATTAAAGTCTGTTTTTTCCGATTCCTAAGTTTTCTGGTTACAAAGGAAATGTGAGCTAAATATACATGTCTGAATATGTAAAAATTATACTGTTTCTTGAGGATTAATAATATAATGCAAGCAGTTAAGAAATGAAAAAATTATATTTTCAAGCAGAATAAAACATATAAATATTGTAGTTTTTCATTTAAGTTGAAATGTAGATAAAATGACCCTTTTTATTATTAATAAAATAGGCCTACAGTATATTACCAACTCCAATTTGCATCATCCATACACATTGTTACTTAAGGAATTTTATTTAGTGTAATTTATGACCACAATATTTTTTAAGGAGATAGACATAATTATATACCATATAAATATTTAAATATAATAGATACATACATAATTAAAACTAAGTGGTTTTTACTTATTACAAAAGCTCAAGTCTAAAATTCAATACTTCATTAATATATGAGAATTCAAAATTTATTTTTGTCAGAATAATCATAACATTGACAGTCTATGCATGTGTGCATGTATATAATTAAATAATGTTTTACTTTTCACAAATAATGGTATAGTTTGCCATTTGTTCAGTCTGGAATTATTTGAAAGGTAACAAATACTTAGAGACCTAACACTTCCTATAATACTAATATTTTTATACAGACCTAAGTATAATCTTTTCCAGTAAAAACTGCAATACATTTTACAATTTCAATAAGCCAACTAAGTTATGCATTTTAACTCTATTAACTATAAATCTGACAATTTGAAGTGATGTGTGACAATAAAATACTAAAACACTGATGGAAGGTATGCTTTATTTTATCTCCTAACTACTTTCCATTCCTTCAGCTCTAAAGCAGGAAGGTGGTTGTCTTAACACTGCCAAAATAATTCAGATTGTAGACATTATGTGATTCCAATAATACCATAAAATAGCTTAGGTAACTTATTTGGGTAATAATATATTTTAATCTTTACGTAATTGCAACTTTTTTCCCTTCAAAGTCAATTAAATACATAAGTTACTCCTCCATGTCTTCCTCCCATGGCTGGCATTTCAAGTTCTCCAGGGTCATATAGATCTTTACAAAATGGTATTAAATAATTTCTGCAAACTGTACCCTAAATAACTTAAAAATAGTATAAGTTCCATTTTACAATTGCTTGGTGATGAAGTGGTGTATCTTCATCTTTCTAAAGGCCAAAAAGTGTTTTCAATCTTGAAATGCCTGATTTTGCAGGTTTGGTAGAAGGTAAAAGTAAAGGGAAAAGCAGGTCATGAAAAAGAAATGGGAGTACAGTCAGCACCGGGAATGTGGCAGGATGATGTCTATGAAGAACTAAACAAATTTATCTTCTTTGGGATATTTCTTTCTGCCCTTTGAATCTCATTTATTCAGATGAATAGCCATTGGCATGATTTAGCTTTGGCTTTTGAATTTCAAACATTTAGGATCAAAAGAATAGGAATAATTTGTATTCAGAGATAATATATTTATAAGAAGCTGTGATATGAAGAAAAAAGATTCTTTGATTTGGTGATTCAAGTTAATAACAGAAGTGTGAAAAGTAATAAAAGTCTGTGTGAGGGTTTAGAATCTAGGATGAAAGGGAGTGACATTAGCAAGATGGTCAAATAAGAAATCCCTTGTTTATATTCCCCCTACAACAATTTTACATGTAACCATGAATAAAAGTGCCTTTGTGGAAGCTGTGAGATCCAGGTAGAAGGTTGTGAAACCCCAGTACAGTCCAAGAATAAGGAGAGCTGTTTTGAGAAAAGAGGCCTCCAATCAGGCAACTAATTTGCTGGCCATTGTCCTGGCTATAAACCTGGATACAGCTCCAAGGAATAGGAGGAAAGCTGGAAATTTCACAAATACATGGAAATTAACAATATACTCCTAAACAATGAATGTGTTAAAAAAGAAATTTTAAAAAATTTAAAAGAATCTTGAAACAGATGAAAATGAAAATGAAAATCCAGCCACCAAACATATGGTGCAACAAGAGCAGTTTTAAAAGGGAAGCTGAGAGTAAAAAAATGTTTACAATAAGAAAAAAGAAAAATCTCAAATAAACAACCTAACTTGCTTAAAGCTCAAGGAACTAGAAAGAGAATTTAAAAACCAAGCCCAATGTTAGCAGAAGGAAAGAAATACAGTGATCAGAACAGAAATAAATGAAATAGAGATCAGCAAAACAATAGAAAAGATTGACAAAACTAAGAGCTGGTTTGTGGAAAAATAAACAAAATTGACAAACTGTAGCTAGACTAAGAAAAAAATAAAATTAGAAATGACAGGGGAGATATAATAACTGATTCAACAGATAATACAAAGGATTATAAGATGCTATTATGAATGATTATATACATTAGCAAATTGAATAACCTAGAAGAAATGGATAAATTCTTAGAAACATGCAGCCTACCAAGACTGAATCATGAAGAAACAGAAAGTCTGAACAGACCAATAACATGTAAGGACATTGAATCAGTAATTACAATCCTCCCATAAAGAAAAGCCAGGATCAGATAGTTTCACTGAAGAATTCTACCAAACATTTGAAGAAGAATTAAAAAGACAATCCTCAAACTCTTCCCCAAAAAATTGAAGAGGAGGAAATACTCCCAAACTCACTTTATGAGTCCAGCATTACCATGATACCAAAGGCAGAAAAACACAGCACAGGAAAAGAATATGCAGGTCACTATCCCTGATGAATATAGACTCAAAAATTCTCAACAAAATACAAGCAAACTAAACACCACATGAAAAGGGCCACACACCATGATCAAACGGGATTTATCCCTGGAGTTCAAGGATTATTCAACATACACAGATTAATAAATGTTATATATCACATTAATAAAATGAAAGATAAAAATCTTGATTACCTGAATAGATGCAGAAAGATCATTTGACAAAATTCAATATCCATTCATGATAAAAACTCTCAACAAATTGGATATATATGGACTGTACCTCAACATAATAAAGGACATACCTGACAAGCCACAACTAACATCATACTCAAAGGTGAAAGGTTGAAAGCTTTCCTCTAAGATCAGAAATAAGCCAAGGGCACCCATTCTAACTACTCTTACTCAGCATAGTACTGGAAGTTCTAGCCAGATTAACTGTCAGTGGTGGGAGAGTGCCTCGTGTGAATGGAGGTCTCATTTCTTAAATTTCCCATGAAAGATTTAAGAATCTGTGCTCAAATAAAGATAGCCAGAAGAAAGTAACAAACACAAAGCAGTTTATTAAGAACAGTACATTTTCAAGAAGGGAGAGTGGGCAGGCCCACAAGTGGCAACTGCCCTTGGGCTACAGGGATCCTTTCCTTTTATGTGTGTGTTTGTGCCTGCGGGGTTGGAGAAGGGTGACTTGGGTCATGGACAGGGTAGTCCCTAATGGAGGCTGCTTCCAGCAATTTGGGGGACTCGCTCCTATAGGTTGGGAGGGGGAGTATTTGACCTTATAAGGCTTGTACTGGAACCATCATGGCAGCCTTCCCCCCTGGGGCTGGCTATAACTGCAATGCAAATGCATTATAATGAGTCTAAAGGTTACCCTGGGGCAGAGATACAAGTGGAGAGCACATGTTCTGCACCTATGGTTCTTGGTCTGTTAGCCCCAGAGTCTTGGAAACCACAAGGCCAGGATGTTATGCTCCCAGGCTTCTACCATGTGATGTTGTATCTCCTGGCTTTTAATGTGTAACCTATTCATCATTCTCCTTCCTCCTGCTCATGTCTAAGTAAATGACTACTCTCATAACTAGGCAAGAAAAAGAAATCAAAGGCATTCAAATTAGAAATGAAGGAGTAAAATTATCTTTCTTTGCAGATGACATGATGTTATATATAGAAAATCCTAAAGACTCCAGCAAAAAACTGTTAGAACTAATCCACAAATTCAGTAAAGTTCCGAGAATCAAAATCAATATACAGAAATCAGTTGTATTTCTATACACTAAGACTAAAATATTTGAAAATTTTTTAAAAATCCCATTTATAGTAGCATCAAAAACAATAAAATACTTGGGAATAAATTTAACCAAGGTAGCAAAAGAGCTGGACACTGAAAATTACAGAAAGAAATTGAAGGAGACACAATTAAATGGAACAGTATTCTGGAGCACTTGGATGGCTCAGTCTGTTAAGGATCTGACTTATGATTTTGGCTCAGGTCGTGATCTCAGGGTCTTGAGATCAAGCCCTGCATCAGGTGGGGAGTCTGCTTGAGATTCTCTCTCTCCCTTTGCCCCTTCTGCTGCTTGTGCACTCTTTCTCTCTCTCTCTCTCACATAAATAAATAAATCTTTTTTAAAAATGGAAAAATATTATATATGTGGGTCCAAAGAGTAAATATTGTTAAAATGTCTGTACTACCAACAACCATTTATAGATTCAGTGCAATCACTATCAAAATTCCAAGGGTCTTTTGACAGAAATGGGAAAAACAATCCTAAAATTTTTATGGAACTAACTAAAGATTCTGAACGACCAAAGTAGTCCTGAGAAAGATCATACTTTCTGAGCATCATACTTCCTGATTTCAAACTATGTTACAAAGCTATAGTAACAGAAACATAGGACATTGGGATAAAAACAAACACATGGATCAGTGGAATGGAATCAAAAGCCCAGATATAAACCCTCACATATACAGTCCACCAATATTTAACAAGGGAGCTAAAAATACTCATGGGAAAAGATAGTCTCTTCAATAAATAATGTTGGAAAAGCTAGATAAAAGCAGAAGAATGAAGTTGGACTCTTATACCCCTCACAGATATTAACCCCAAATGGATTAAAAGACCTGAAACCATAAAATTCCCACAAGAATTTTAGGGGAAAAACTCCTCAACATTGGTCTTGCCAGCAAATTTCTGTATATGATGCCAAAAGCACAAACAAAAGTGAAATAAACAAATGGGACTATATCAAACTAAAATCTTATGCCTAGGAAAGAAAGCAATCAATAAAATGTAATGGCAACCAATGGAATGGTAGAAAATATTTGTAAAGCATTTATCTGCTAAGGCATTAACATCCAAAATATGTAATGAAATTACAACTCATATAATTCAGGAGCAAAAAAAAATCCAATTTAAGAATGGGCAGAGAACCTAAATAGGTATTTTTCCAAATAAGACATACAAATGGCCAACATATAATTCAGGAGCAAAAAAAAATCCAATTTAAGAATGGGCAGAGAACCTAAATAGGTATTTTTCCAAATAAGACATACAAATGGCCAACAGGCACATGAAATGGTGCTTAACATCACTATTCATTAGGGAAATGCAGATCAAAACCCCAATGAGCTATCATTTCATATCTGTTAGAATGGCTATTATCAAAATGATAAGAGATAATAAGTGTTGACAAAGATGTGGATAAAAGGGAACCCTTGTTCACTGTTGGTAGGAACATAAATTGGTGGAGCCATTATGGGAAACAGTATGGAAGTTCCTCAAAAAATGGAAAATAGAACTACCATATGATCCATCAGTCCCACTTCTGGGTATATATCCATTCAAAGGAAATGAAATCACTGCCTTGAAGAGATAGCTGCCCTTCTATATTCATTGCAGCATTATTCACAATAGTCAAATCATGGAAACAACCTAAGTGTCCACTGATGGATGATGGAGATATATATATATATATATATAACATTTCTTCATCCGTATACTTGTATGGATATACATATGGATATTATTCAGCCATTTGCAACACAATGGATGGACCTTGAAGGCACTGTGCTAAGTGAAGTAAGTCAGAGAAAAGCAAACACTGCATTATCTCACTTATATGTGGAATCTTAAAAAAAAGTTGGATTCTTAGAAACAGAGAGTAGAATGATAGTTGCCAGGGACTGAGGGGTGAGGGAAATAGAAAGATGTTGATCAAAGGGTAGAAAATTCCAGTTATAAGATGAATAAGTCCTGAGGACCTAATGTTCAGCATGGTGACTATAGTTAACAATACGGTATTATATACTTGAAAATTGCCAAGAGAGTAGGTCTTCAATGTTCTTACCACAAAAGAAAAATGGTAATTATATAAGGTGATGGATGTGTTAACTAACTTTATTGTGATAATCATTTCACAATATATACATGTACCAAATCATCACATTGTATACCTTAAACTTACACAATGTTATATGTCAGGTGTCCATTATATCTCAATAAATCTAGGGGGTAAAGAATTTAGAATGAAAGTATCTATCCTGAAAGTGAATTGGGAGACGAACCATGAGAGTCTGTGGACTCTGAGAAACAAACTGAGGGTTTTGGAGGGGAAGGGCTGGGGGGATGGGTGAGCCTAGTGGTGAGTATTATGGAGGGCACATATTGCATGGAGCACTGCGTGCGTTGCATCAACACGGGATCTTGGAACACTGAAAAAATAGAATAATTAAAAAGAAAAAGAAAGGACCTATCCTGGAACAATGGACAGGAACAGAGACTAATAGAGACCATCAGCTTAAGGGGTAATTTTGTTGTCTACTGTTGGTAAATGGTAAAGATTAAAAGAAAAAAATATCCCTTTGGTAACCGTTTGTTTCCTGTTGACTGTCCAACAGTGTGATGTCAGTCTGAGCTCCAGATTTTCTCAATTCCCATGTAACTTAGTCTGTCAAGACAGGCCTCATTTTCAATGTCTAAAAACACTCATACACCCTGAGATGTAGGATGGGACCTTGGCCATCTTGAGAATTCAATTTGAAAGGAAAAGTCTTTTGCATATAGACATGGGTCGAACTGAACAGAATCAATTCAGTAACTTTTCCTAGTCAGGAGAAACAAAATCCAGTGAGATGAAAACTATCTTTGAGGTCCCTCCCATCTTGTGAACCCGAGTTTACACTGCAGGACACTCCTATACAGGGGTTGAGTGTGTCTCACCCTTTTAGCATCATTCAAGGCAGTGAGTAGGTTGTACAATGAACTATACAAGATCAGTGTAAACAAGCTTGTGCACTACACTGTTCCTGTGGACATGTGCAGTTCAGGGCTGGAAGTATCTGTAGGATATTAGCTCACATATCATTTTTGTGTGAAATATGCCATAACCCTAAAAGCTACAGAGAGAAGAAAATAGAACACTACAATGTAATTACATCTACTAGAAAACTAGAAAGCCTGGAAAAAAAAGAATATTACAGCTAAAGAGGGCAAAAAAAGAACAAGCAAAAAAAAAAAAGCACCCAAAATAGGATGACAGTAATAATTAATGTAATTCCAAATCCAAAAAAAAAGCACACAGAATTGATCAATAAATTAAATTGTTTCTCATTTTTGGCAAGAAAAATGAAAGAGGACATTCTGTCAAGTATTATTTTGTTTCATTTTGTTTTTTTAAAGATCTTATTTATTTATTTGACAGAGAGAGAGATCACAAGTAGGCAGAGAGGCAGGCAGAGGGAGAGGGGAAGCAGGCTCCCTGCTGAGCAGAGAGCCCGATGTGGGGCTCGATCCTAGGACCCCAAAACCATGACCTGAGCCAAAGGCAGAGGCTTAACCCACTGAGCCACCCAGATGCCCCAAGTATTATTTTGTTTTTTAAAGAGGGGCTAGGAATAAACATCAGTAGTGAAAAGTGGAAATATAACTTAGGATTTTAAAAATAAATCTAAACACAGTATACTTTGAACAAGTTTATAGTATATAGTTATATGAAAAGCTAAGCAGCATGGAAAATTTTCTTAGGAAAATATAAATTAACAAGGTGGTTAATAAGATAAAGAAGGCTGTATAGTAAATATGAGAGTAGTTGAATTTCTTCAATAAAACAGATATCATTCCTATATGGACTTATAGGTCAGTTCTAAATGTTAAAAAGCAGCTAAGGACAATTGTATGAAAGCTTTTCCAAAATACAGAAAATAAGATGGGAAACTACTTAACTGATTTTATGAGGTTAGTAATGACTGTGATCCTAAAGACAGAAAATCACAAGAAAATAATATTTTAGGTCAATCATACTTATAAACATAAAAGCAAAAGTTCTAAATAGATGGTCAAGAAACCTATACAGTCATGAGTTTACTATAAAAATTACATCACAACCAACGACTGATCTCAAGACTGTAAGAATAGCACCATATTAGAAAACTTATCAACGTAATTCACTAAAATAAAAATTAAATGAGAGAAATATTTCAATAATAAGTCTTAATATACCATTGAATAAAATGCAGCAACCATTCATGATAAATACTTTTGGCAAAGTTAGCTTTCATAAGTGTATCTACCAGACACCTATAGCAAACACATGTACAGTAGATACATATTTCTAGAATAATTTACATTAAAGTCAGAAATAAAATTATGACCCCTTATAATAATAGCATTGTGATCAAAGTCCTACCCATTGCAATAAAAGAAGAGAAAAAAATATGGAGTGTATTGTAAAAGAGATGATGAAAAAATATTATTTGCAAGCAATATGATTGTTTATGAACAATTCAAGATAATCAACTAACAAAGTATTAGAACTAAAGAGAAAATTTAGCAGTGGAACATAAATTTATATTGACAGCTATCAATAGGATTATGCTATCTATTGTGCTTAGTACACCAGATATAAAAAGGGAGATGGAAGCATGTTGAGTTGGTTTATCATTTGGCTTCTCAGTTGCATGTGGTTAAAAAGCAGCACTTTAATGATATTAAGGGAAATTGTTTAGAAATTGGTTAGATAATCATTAATACATGATTTTTTTTTGAGAGAGAGGCAGGGGAGGAGCAGAAGGAGAGGTAGAGAGAGAATCTTAAGCAGGCTCCATGCCCAGCATGGAGCTTGATCTCACGACCCTGAGATCATGACCTGAGCTGAAATCAAGAGTCAGATACTTACCTGCCTGAGGCACCCAACCCTGAGATATGAATTTTATTTTTAGACTTACTCCTTAAAGCTAGATCTACTAGATAATTGTCAACTACATTTTGAACTTTATCTTGCAGAGATGCAGTTTAAATGAGAATTTCCATTAGAGGAATATAAATAAACTAAGTGAGATTTTTTAAAAAAGATTTTATTTATTTATTTGAAAGAGAGTGAGAGAGAGCATAAGAAGGGAGAGGGTAAGAGGAAGAAGCAGACTCCCTGCTGAGCAGGGAGCCTGATGTGGGACCTGATCCTGGGATTCCGGGATCATGACCTGACCTGAAGGCAGTCGTGAGCCACCTAGGTGCGTGCCCAAGAAAGTGAAATTTAAACCACAGACATCCTTCCTTGTTTTTGTTTTTAATATACTCCTCCCAAAGTTAGCTGAAAATGTCTGAGAGAGAGCAAAGTTAGTTTCTTTAGTGGAACAAAATGTCCTGACTGATAAAAATAATGTGTTCAGATCTCTTATTCAAAGGAATATGGGTTAGTTAACGAATGATAAGGAGAGATGAAATTGTGTTCAATGCAAAACAAAGCTACCATCATCAGAGATCCTACTTCAAGAATAATATATAACCTTTATTACTCCATTGATACATAGTTATGAAAATAAATAGACATTGTTTTGAGTTGATAACAGCATTCTATCAGTTCCTGAAATGTATGTGTCATGTAGTTTCTTGATTTAATGTACACGTGAATAAAAAGAAATCAATGCAAAACACATTTTTCATATGGAAATGAAAAGGAATGAAGAAACTGAGATAACTACATGTGCTTTGCTAACCCTGCAGCAATGAATTGTACCACATTGAAAGCATTTTTATTAGATTTTAAGCCTGTTGATCGATGAGCTATTTTTAATATTCTTTCTCTTGGAGATTGCACTGGGTATGCACACACATAATGCAATTCATTTCTCATAAAAAGAACCACTTAAAGTTGAATAAAAACAAACAACATTCTAATCTCATGACATTTGGAAAACAGCATGTGGAAAAGAAATTAGAGTATAGATTTGGCAGTAAAATAAAATGACAAAATTGGATTCCCTCATCTATTCTTCTCCAGCTTGAGAGAGACCTAAATTTTAAGAAGGTGGTGAAGAAGGTAAAATGAGCCAATTATAAGTAAAGCCAACAATTTCAAAGACATTTCATTTTTAAATGTTCCAGTGATTTATTTATCTACATATTACTTTAACACGTTTCTTTAACTTGTAAATTTTGGAAGTTTGCCTTTGTGGCAAGTTACCAACAATGAGCTCAGTCTTTTTCAATTTAGAAAAATCAAGTCTACTTGAAGTGCTAGCAAACTGTTACAAGAAGTGCAATCCTGCCTCTACTGTAATAGATTTAGACGCCTGCAATGCAACAGTGCTAATAAGATTTTGAAAGCAACTTTAACCCAAGGAGTCAATGACCTGTAGGATTGATTCTGCTTCACTGAGGGTGTATTAATACGTCATTTCTTTGGACTTCAGAAATAATAGATTTATTTCTTTATAAACACAAAATAGTGAAGTCAATTTTATTTTTGATTTACTAAATTATTTCATGTCTACATATTTTACAAACATTATTTAGAATTAGATACTTGGAAACTAATGTGTCAGGTTTGTTTTCCATAGCTCTTGAATGTGTATAGCTTCTGTTGAGCAGGAAAATATTCCCTTTTACCTTTCTAGGTTCTTTGGCTGGTCTAATAATTAACAGACATAAGAGAGCTTTACAGGAGAAAAACAAAAAAATTTTTTTAACAACTTTATTTATTTATTTGAGAGGGAAGGTGAGAAAGAACAAGCAGGGGGTAAGGAGAGAGAGAAGCAGACTCCCAGCTAAGCAGGGAGCCTGATGTGGGGCTCAGTCCCAGGACCCTGGGATCATGACCTGAGCCAAAGGCAGCCACTTAACCAACTGAGCCACCCAGATACCCTGAGAAAAGCAAATTTAATTTCATAGGTCTAGGAACCCCATAAAAATATGAGACCCAAAAGCAAGGTGGGCGTTTGGGGTCTATATGCCATCCTGAACTAACAAATGGGATAAGGGCCTGGGACTTCAGAGAGGGGGAAG
The DNA here is from genome assembly GCA_004024625.1 of Mellivora capensis. NCBI lineage: Eukaryota > Metazoa > Chordata > Mammalia > Carnivora > Mustelidae > Mellivora > Mellivora capensis. The sequence goes on from PISX010019023.1 coordinate 37,580, forward strand.
GGTAATTCACAGGACAATTAGAAGAGCAGGTGTTTGGTAATTAGATGTTAGTCCTGCCATACAGATGGGTCATTCGGATAAAAGTTATCTCTGGTAATAACTCACTCTCTGAGCCAGGGCCCCTACTCTAAATTCTTTTAGGTAATTAAGAGTGATGTAAAAGTTTTTCTTGAGTCGGAGCGCCAGGGTGGCTCAGTAGGTTGAGCCTCTGCCTTCGGCTCGGGTCATGATCTCATGGTCCTGGGATAGAGCCCCGCGTCGGGCTCTCTCCTCATCAGGGAGCCTGCTTCCCTCTCTCTCTCTCTCTCTGCCTGCCTCTCTGTCTACTTGTGATCTCTCTCTCTGTCAAATAAATAAATAAATTTTTTTAAAAAAAGCTTTTCTTGAGTCTGCTGGGTCTTATTGCCTTTAGCTCAAAATAATCCATATGCCAAAGTGATATATTCTGCTTCCTTTGCTTCTACTGGCCAAATGCATTATTTGAATCTATTATTATATAAAAATGCTCCTTGTGATAGGGTATATAGTTAAGCTCTACTTTCTAAGCTGACATTACAGTGGTTATTTAGCATTCTGATAATAAGAATCGAGATTGATGGTATATTTCCTATAATACAGGGAAAATGAGAAATAATTTCTATATTTAGGGATATTAAATTCAAAAGATAAAAAAAGCACATTGTCAGTTGTTGGTGCCATCTAGTGCTGAATGCATGGCAGAGAATGGGTGAAATGCTGTTACAAGTACAGAGGAAACAAAGAGTACAGAGCCATCTAGTGATATTTTTAGCACTTCAAAATAGTCATATTAAATAGAATGTATGAATTGTGTTTAGGAGATGTTCCACAAATCTAAAGTATTTTCAGTTTTTAGACAGCATCAAATTTCATTTCAACTCGTGGATCTCGACCCTCTAAAACAAAGGTCAGCAAACTGTGACCTTCAGGCCATATTTAGCCTGCTCTCTGTTTTTGTACACTACATTAGCTAACAGTGGCTTTTTCATGTTTACATAGTGGAAGAACTTAAAAGGAAGAATAATATTTTTTGACATATGAAAGCTGTATGAAATTTCAATGTCCAGAAATAAAATTTAATTGGAGCACAACTATGCCCATTTGTTTACCTATTGTGTGTGTTGCTTTAGAGGTACAATGAAAGAGCTGAGTAATTATAACTCTGTGTGGCCCATAAAGCCTAAAATATTTACTATCTGGCCCTTTACAGAAAGTTTGCTGACCCTGTTCCAAAACATACTGGATTTTGAAAAACACCCCAGGAAAGAAAAAACACATGCATGTATTATTTTTTCATTTTTTATAGCTACTCTTGTTGGGATTTTTATTATTATTTTTTTTAATTTTTTTTTATTTCTTTCCAGCGTAACAGAATTCATAGTTTTACGCCACACCCAGTGCTCCATGCAATGCGTGCCCTCCACAATACCCACCACCAGGCTCCCCCAACCTCCCACCCCCCGCCCCTTCAAAACCCTCAGGTTATTTTTCAGAGTCCATAGTCTCTCATGGTTCATCTCCCCCCCAATTTCCCTCAACTCCCTTCTCCTCTCCATCTCCCCATGTCCTCCGTGTTATTTGTT
>PISX010019024.1:0-38750 GCA_004024625.1 Mellivora capensis
GATCCCAGGACGCTGGGATCATGACCTGAGCCGAAGGCAGCCGCTTAACCAACTGAGCCACCCAGGCGTCCCAAATAAATAAAATCTTAAAAAAAACAAAAATAAATCTTAAAAAAAAAAAGGGAAAACACTTCCTGACCATTGATTGGGGTTTATTCCAGACTGAAAAGTGGATTTAGCCATCATAAATCTACCAATGGAATCAGCCACATTAATAGTATTTTGGAGAGAACCCATATCATCTCAATAAATGACAATAATGTGACATAATTCAACATTCATGGTAAAAACTCCTAGCAAACCAGAAAGAGTACGAAATTTGCTTAACTTAAGAAAAGGTGTCTACAGGGGCACCGGGGTGGCTCAGTGGGTTAAGCCTCTGCCTTCGGCTCAGGTTGTGATCTCAGGATTCTGGGATCGAGCCCCGCATCAGGCTCTCTGTTCAGCAGAGAGCCTGCTTCCCTTCCTCTCTCTGCCTGCCTCTCTGCCTACTTGTGATCTCTGTCAAATAAATAAATAAATAAATAATCTTAAAAAAAAATCTTTAAAAAAAAAAAGGTGTCTACAAAGAGCTACACTGACATTTTACTTACTGTGAAGACTGAACACCATCCCTCTAGGACCAGGAAGAGGAGAAGGATGTCTACTGTCATACTTCTATTAAATATTGTAGTAGAGATCCTGGCTAGGGCAATAAGGCAATAAAAAGGAAATAAATGGCAACAGATTGGAAAAGAGGACATAAACTTCCATTTGTGGTGACATGATTATTTACATAGAAAATCCTAAGTTAAAAAAAAAATCCCAAGTATTCTAGCAAAAAAAAAAATTTTAAAGTACTGGCACTAATAAGTGATTTTTTTAAAAGATTTTGTTTATTTATTTGACAGACAGAGATCACAAGTAGGCAGAGAGAGAGGGAAGCAGGCTCCCTGCTGAGCAGAGAGCCCAATGCTGGGCTCGATCCCAGGACTCTGGGATCATGACCTGAGCTGAAGGCAGAGGCTTTAACCCACTGAGCTGCCCCTAATAAGTAATTTTAACAAGGTAGCAAGATACAAGGTAGACATAAGAAATTAACTGTATTTTTAGATACTACGAGCAAACAGTTGTAAAATAACATTTTAAGATATCATTTACAACAGTGCCACAAAACATAAAATACTTACATTAAAGCTAACAAAATATGTACAGGAAGTAGGTACTGAAAACTATGAAACATGAATGGAATAATTTAATGAAAACCTAAATAAATGGAGAGATAGACTATATTCACGAATTGCAAAGCTAAGATTGCTGTCAATTCTCCTTGAATTTACCTATAGATTCAATACAATCCCAATAAAAATCCCAGCTACCTTTTTTTTTTAATTTTGTAGAAATTGACCCATGTAGAAATTCTCAAATTCATCAGGAAACACAAAGGACCAAGAATGGCTAAGACAACTTCAAAAAACAACAAAGTTGCAAAGCTAACCCTATCTGATTTTAAGATTTATTTTGCAACTGGAGTAATCAAACAGAGTGTTGTTGGCAAAAAGACAGAAAAATAGATCAATGATACAGAATAAAGAATCTAGGAATTAACCCAATCAAAATCTCTCCATCTTTTTAGGGAACATGACAAACTGATTCTAAAGTTTATATAGAAATTCAAGGACTTGGGATTCCTGGGTGGCTCAGTGGGTTAAGCCCCTGCCTTTGGCTCAGGTCATGATCCCAGGGTCCTGGGATCGAGCCCCACATTGGGCTCTCTGCTCAGCAGGGAGCCTGCTTCCCCCTCTCTCTCTGCCTGTCTCTCTGCCTACTTGTGATCTCTCTCTGTGTCAAATAAGTAAATAAAATCTTTAAAAAAAGAAAAAAACTCAAGGAATTAAAATATCAGAGATGGGATGCCTAGTGGTTCATTCAGAGCACGTGACTCCTGATCTCAGGGCTGTAGATTTGGGTCCCACATAGGGGTAGAGATCACTTTAAAAAATAAATAAATAAAAATGACAAGAGCTCCAAATAAAAATAAATAAATAAATAAAGTCTTTAAAAAATAAATAAATAAAATAAAATCAGAGATGGAGAGCTTTACTACTAAATTTCCAGACTTTCTATAAAGAGCCCAAAATAGACCCAAAGTTGATTTTCTTTTTTTTTTTTTAAGAAATTATTTATTGGACAAAGAGACAGCGAGAGAGGGAACACAAGCAGGGGGAGGAGTAGAGGGAGAAGCAGGCCTCCCGCTGATCAGAGAGTCTGATGTGGGACTCGATCCCAGGACCCAGGATCCCAGGACTCGATCATGACCTGGGCCAAAGGCAGATGCTTAACCCACTGAGCCATTCAGGCACCCCCAAAGTTGATTTTCTATAAATATGTCAGTATAACTCATGGGAGGCAAAGATAGTCTTTTCAATAAAAAGTGGTTGTGTACATGAACAAAACGACCTGGCTCAGTACACAGACACAGCACAGTAATTTTTTTTTTTTTTTTTTTTTTTAAAGATCTTATTTATTTATTTGAGAGAGAGGCAGTGAGAGAGCATGAGCGAGGAGAAGGTCAGAGGGAGAAGCAGACTCCCCGTGGAGCTGGGAGCCTGATGCGGGACTCGATCCCGGGTCTCCGGGATCATGACCTGAGCCGAAGGCAGTCGTCCAACCAACCGAGCCACCCAGGCGTCCCACAGTAATTTTTTTTTAAAAGATCTCATTTATTTATCTGAGAGAGAGAAAGTGAGAGTCAGAGCATGAGTGGAGGGGGGAGGGGCCGAGGGAGAGGGTGAAGCAGGCTCCCCACTGAGCAGGGAGCATGAAGTGGGGCCCCATCCCAGGACCCGGGGATCAGGAACTGAGCTACAATCAAGAGTCGGACGCTCAACCCACCCAGCCACTCAGGTGCCCAGCACACAGTAATTAACTGAAGTGAACCACAGACCTAAGGATAAAGGCTAAAACCATAAAACTTGTAGAAGAAAACACTGGAGAAAATCTTTGTGAACCTGGGGTAGGCGAAGATATTTTATTTTATTTATTTACTTTTTAAGATTTTATTTTTAAAATAAACAGGCAAAGAGGTTGTAGACAAGACACAAAAAGCACCGGCCATAAAAGAAAAAAAAAATAAAAAAGAGGGAGGGAGCCTGGCCGGCTCAGTCGGAGCAGTAAGCAACTCTTGATTTTGAGGTCATGGGTTCAAGCCCCATGCTGGGTGTAGCGATGACTAAAAAAAATAAATAAGTAAGCTTAAAAAAAAAGAAAAGAAAAACAAAGATAAATGGGATTTCATCAAAATTAAAAACTTTTGTTCTTTAAAAGACATAATTAAGGAAATGATCATCTAAGCCAGAACCTGGTAAGAAATATTTGCAATACTTATTTCTGCCACAGAAGGTGAATCCAGAATACATAAATTTACCTGCACAACTCCATAATAAAAAGATTTTTAAAAATTATTTAAGTAATCTCTACACCCAAGGTGGGGCTTGAACTCTTGACCCCCAGATCAAGAGTCACATGTTCTAGCACCTAAACCGGCCACGTGCTCCAATAATAAAAAGATTTTAAAAATCCAACTTTCAAGTGAGCAAAAGCCTTAACCCTTCCGAAAAGAAAATATATGAATGGCCATCAGACACATGGAGTTACTCAACATCTACAATCACCACAGAAATTAAAATTAATACCACAAAAAGGTATCGCTATACGTCTTCTAGGAAGGCTGAAATGTACAAGACTGACAGCACCAGACCTTGGCAAAAATGTGGAGGAGCTGGAACGCTCACATATTTGTTGAAGGGAATGTAAACATGTACCCCAGTTTGGAAAACAGGTTGTCAGTCTATTGTCAGGTTGAACATAGTTTTTGTTTGTTTGTTTGTTTGTTCGTTTTTTAAGGTTGAACATAGTTTTATCTGATGACTGAGAATCCCTCTTGGGTATGTAACCAAGAGAAAGGAAAGCATATGTTGACAAGAAGATTCATGGAAGATTTACTCATAATATCAAAAGAACTGGAAATAAGCCAAATGTGTATTCGTAGGTCATTAGAAACAAGTCACAGGACAGTCATAACGGATATCGCTGGTCAATAAAAAGGAACAGGCTACATCCAGGTAACAACACTGGTGAATCCAGAACCATCATGCTGAAAGAAAGAAGCCAGACCCAGAAGTGTATAGACAATACCATTTCACGTAGATGAAATTCTAGTCTGTGCAAAGCTAACCAATCATAACATGAACCAGATCTGTGATCGCTGAGTGGAGTTAAGGAAAATTGGCTGGAAAGAACAAAAGGCCTTCTGGAATAATAAAAATGTTCTACACCTTGGTCTGTATGGTGATCATACAAGTGTATATATTTTTCAGAACTCAATGAACCGTATATGTGTAGCGTGAGCATTTTCTTACATGTAAATTATACTTCTATAATGTTGATTTTATTTTGAAGATTTTATGTATTTATTTATTTATTTTAGAGAGAAAGAGACCACAAGCAGGGGAGGAGCAAAGGAGAAGGTAGAGGGAGAGAGGGCCCTGAGCGCACTGTGCCCTGAGCATGGGGCCTGGCGCGGGGCTTGATCTCATGACACTGAGATCATGACCTGAGCCAAAGGCAAGAGTCAGATGCTTAACTGACTGAGTCACCCATGTGCTCCTGTGATGTTGATTTTTTTTTTAAGATTTTATTTATTTATTTGACAGAGAGAGAGATCACAAGTAGACAGAGAGGCAGGCAGGGGGTCGGGGGAAGCAGGATCCCTACTGAGCAGAGAGCCCAATGTGGGGCTGGATCCCAGGACCCCGAGATCATGACCTGAGCCGAAGGCAGAGGCTTAACCCACTGAGCCACCCAGGCGCCCCAGGACATGTTGATTTTAAAATAATTCATTTGTTAGATTTAACAGGAGACTACTGATAACAGAAAGGAAGGGCAGTGAACTTGAAGACAGGTCAATAGGGATTATCCACAATGAAGCTCTAAGACAAAAGAATGGGAGGGAAAAAAACATAAAAGAGATGCCTGAGTGATGTGGACACTGTAAAATTCTCTAGCCTGTGTATAACTGGAGTAGATTCAGATGAGAAAAGAGAGCATGGATCCCAGAGCAATTTTTTAAAAATTTTTTTTCGAGAAATTTCCAAAATGAATGAAAAACATCAACTCATAAATTAAAAAATCTCGGTGAGCCCCAAACACTATAAAAACCAAAGGGGGGGGACACACCTAGGCATTTTGATAGAAGTGCTGAAACCGGGATGCCTGGGTGGCTCAGTTGGTTAAGCGGCTGCCTTCGGCTCAGGTCATGATCCCAGTGTCCTGGAATCGAGTCCCACATTGGGCTCCTTGCTCGGCAGGGAGCCTGCTTCTCCCTCTGCCTCTGCCTGCCACTCTGTCTGCCTGTGCTCGCTCTCTCTCCCTCTCTCTGACAAATAAATAAATTTAAAAAATTAAAAAAAAAAAAAAAAAGAAGTACTGAAACCGAAGAGAGCAAACGTAATAGAAAGCATCCAGAGACAAAGTCACATCACTTTCAAGGGGAAAACGCCAAGAGTGTCTAAATGTTCACTGGAAACTATGTATCCCAGGACCAGTTTCCCAGTGCTGCCATAAAAAGCACCACAAAGTGGGTAGTCTGAAATGAGAATTTACTGTTTCTGTTCTAAAGGCTACAAAGTATAAATCAAGGTGTTAGCAGGGCCCCGCTCTCTCTGAAAACAGAGAGAGAATCCTTTCTTGCCTCTTTCCAGCTTCTGACAGCTAGCACTCCTTGGCTCGCAGCTGCCTAATTCCAATCTCTGTGTTCATGTTCACGTGGCCTTCTTCCTTTGTCTCTGACCTCACACGGCCGTCTTCTTATAAGGCCACTAGTCATACTGGATTAGAGATGCACCTTATTCCAGTATGATCTCGTCTTAACCAATTACATCTGCAACACTATTTCCCAAAATAAGGTCACATTCTGAAGTCCTGGGGATTAGACTTCACATGTCTTTTTTTTTGGGGGGGGGGACACAATTTAATCCATAACAGATGCCAAAAGACAATGGAATAACATGTTTAAAGCACCAAAAGGGGGTACCTTGGTGGCTCAGTGGGTTAAAACCTCTGCCTTCGGCTCAGGTCATGATCCCAGGGTCCTGGGATCGAGCCCCGCATCGGGCTCTCTGTTCAGCAGGGAGTCTGCTTCCCTCTCTCTCTGCCTGCCTCTCTGCCTACTTGTGATCTCTGTCAAATAAATAAATTAAATATTTAAAAAGAAAAGAAAGCACCAAAAGGAAAAATAAATTGTTATCCTAGAATTCTATACCAGTGGTAACAGCCTTAGAAATGAAAGTCAGGGGGCGCCTGGTTGGCTCAGTGGACTAAGCTTCTGCCTCCGACTCAGGTCATGATCCCGGGGTCCTGGGACCGAGCCCCGCATCGGGCTCTCAGCTCAGCAGCGGACCTCCCCCCGCCTCTGCCTCTCTGCCTGCTTGTGATCTCTCGCTCTCTGTCAAATAAATAAATAAAATCTTAAAAAAAAAAAGAAAGAAATGAAAGTGAGCAAAGGATAATATAGATAAGCTGGACTTTATTAAAAAGGTGTGTGCTTCAAAGCATAGCATAAAGAAAGTGAAAAGAACACACAGAATGCATGAAAATATTTGCAAACCATAGATGTGATGAGACTTGTATCTAAAATATATAAAGAGCTCTTACAATTCAGTAATAAAAAGAGGACCCAATTTTAAAATGGGCAAAGGATCTGAGTAGACATTTCTCAAAAAACATATGCAAGGGTCCAATAAGCCCATTACAAGATGCTCAAAATCATTAGTCACTAGAAAAATGCAAGTCAAAACCACAATGAGATACCATTTCAACCCCCTACGATGGCTATAACTAAAAGGACAGATAGCAGCAAGTGTTGACAAGGAGGTAGAGAATTCCAAGTTATAGGGATAAGCTACTCAGGATTTCTTAATCCACAGAAACTAGAGATAATAAATGATTACTCTTGGTTTAAGCCTGTAAAATTTGGGGGTGATCTGTTCCACAGCAAAGGTAACTAACACAGTAATCTTAAACACCATACCCCTAAATATATAAAACATAAATGAAAATAAACTCTCTAATTAAAGGAAAACATTGTCAAACTGGATTAAAAATAAGATCTTATATACTTCTTATGTTTTGGTTTTATTTTTTTTAAGGTTTTATTTTTAAGTAACCTCTACATACAACATGAGGCTCAAACTCACAACCCCAAGATCAAAGTCACATGTTCTTCTGACTGAGCAAGACGGGTGCCTCTATAGTTTTTATGTTAAAAAATTTTTGGTTTTTTAATTAAGTAGTTTTTTTTTTTAAAGATTTTATTTATTTATTTGTCAGAAAGAGAGAGAGTGAGCACAGGCAGAGAGAGAGAGAGAAGCAGGCTCCCTGCCGAGCAAGGAGCCTGATGTGGGACTCGATCCCAGGACGCTAGGATCATGACCTGAGCCAAAGGCAGCCGCTTAACCAACTGAGCCACCCAGGCGTCCCAAGTAGTTGTTGTGTTTTTTTTTTTTTTTAAGATTTTCTTTATTTGATAGGGTGAGAGCACAAGCAGGGGGAGCAACAGAGGGAGAGGGAGAGGGAGGACCCTCAGATCATGACCGGAGCTGAAGGCAGACTTTTAACCATGTGAGCCACCCCAGTGCCCCTATTAAGTAGTCCCTAAGCCCAACATGGGGCTCAAACTCACAACCTTGAGATCAAAAGTTGCACGCTCCACTGACTGAGCCAGCCAGGTGCCCCTATTCTTTTTACCTTAAATATAAATTCACAGATGGATTTAGCGTAAAAGAAAGGGAAAATAGATACAATGCAAATACTAAGTAAAAGAAAGCAAGCTGGCATGATCATATTAACATCAGACAAAGTAGACTTTAGATAGAAGTATCGTAAGAGTTAGAGGAATATTTCATAATTTAAAATGATGAGGAACATATGATAATCTTAAACTTGCATGCACCTAATAACACATCTTAAAAACATAAAGCAAAAGCTGACAGAACTAAAAGGAGGAGACAAATCCACAATCATATTTGGATATTTTAACGTGCTTCGTGCAGTAACTGATAGGACAAGCAAAAAAGTCAGAAAAAATGCAGGTTTGAATAATGCAATAATCAACTTGAATGAACTGATGCCTATAGACCACTACATCCAACACCTGCAAAACCCACTTTTTTTTTTTCAAGTGTATAAACTCTTTAAGGTAGCTTCTGCCTTCCAGTTTCACCAGTAAGGAACTGGGAAGTCACCACTCCATCTTAACACCAAATAAAAAGCTGAACAGACTGAAAAGCCGACAACTCTACTAGGATCCTTAAGAGAGGTGAGGACACAGGCCAACCACTGCCCCCGCGACTGGAGAGACTGAAAGGCCAATACAAAGAAAAACTTACCGGGGCGACTCATGGGCAGAAACTGCTGTGGGGACCAGTACTGAGGCAGGAACACCAGAACTCTCCTTGACGAATTGCTGGAAGCTTCGTGTGGACAATTCTGAGAGTTAAAAACCCCAGGGGGGACCCCGTCCTTGGAGAACCCCACAATTTTATGAGATTTGCCTCCAGGAGCTCAAGCTGGTTCCCAGAGTAAATATTAGAGAAAAATCCACTTGTGCTGCTAGCAGGAAGAGGAGAAAAAGGCCTATTTTGAAATTCATCACAGCACTCTGTTCTTAACGCGGCTCTCACCCTCAGGAGAAACTAGTTAAGGAGAGCCTAATGCACCTGGGATGGGGCGGGTGGGAACTACCCACCTCCAGCCCATTCCAGCTGTCCTCTCTAACTTAAGAGGGAGGGAAAAAAATTAAAAACACTTGTGAAGGGGCGCCTGGGTGGCTCAGTGGGTTAAAGCCTCTGCCTTCGGCTCAGGTCATGGTCCCAGGGTCCTGGGATCGAGCCCCGCATCGGGCTCTCTGCTCAGTGGGGAGCCTGCTTCCTCCTCTCTCTCTGCCTGCTTCTCTGTGACTTCCATCTGTCAAATAAATAAATAAAATCTTAAAAAAAAAAAACCCAAACACTTGTGAAGCTCACAGTCTAGTGATACAGGCTCGCTAATCACAGGACTAGAACACTTCCTCTCCCCCCAACACCTCCGACATTTCTTTTTGGATCTTTTTCTTAGGATTTCCGTCTCTCTGCTGACATTGCCCATCTGTTCTTGCATGCTGTCTATTTTATCCATTACAGCCCTTAGCATATGAATCAGAGTTGTTTTAAATTCCCAGTCTGGTGACTCCAACATCCCTGCTATGCCTGCTTCCAATGCTCACTCTGTCTCTTCCAACTAATTTTTTTTCCTTTCGGTAAATGCCTTGTAAATTTTTCCTGACAGGCAGACGTGATGTGCTGGGTAAGAGAACTGAATGGATCTTTAGTAATATGTGTGTTCCCAGTAGATCTACCTGTATTCATCCCAGACAGAGCAGACTTCAAAGCAAGGAAGTTTATCAGAGATAAAGAAGGGCATCACCTATGGTCCATTTACCAAAGTACACCATATTCCAGGCCATCAACCAAACTTTTAGAAATTTTATTTTATTTATTTTTTTTAAGATTATTTATTTATTTATTTGACAGAGAGAGATCACAGTAGACAGAGAGGCAGGCAGAGAGAGAGAGAGGGGGAAGCAGGCTCCCTGCTGAGCAGAGAGCCTGATGCGGGACTCGATCCCAGGACCCTGAGATCCCAGGACCCTGAGATCATGACCTGAGCCGAAGGCAGCGGCTTAACCCACTGAGCCACCCAGGCGCCCCTTATTTATTTATTTTTAAGATTTTATTTATTTTGAGAGAGAGAGAAAGCAAGAGAGAGAGCACAAGCGAGAGGGAGGGCAGAGGGAGAAGCAGGCTTCCCACTGAGCAGGAAGCCCAATGTGGGACTCGATCCCAGGACCCCAGGATCATGACCTGAGCTGAAGGCAGACGCTTGACAACTGAGCCACCCAGGCACCCCAAGGCTTTAGAAATTTTAAAGGATGGGGGCACCTGGCTGGCTCAGTCAGTAGAGCATGACACTCTTGATCTCAGGGTTGTGAGTTCAAGCCCCATGTTGGGTGTAGAGATTACTTAAAAATAATCTTGGGCGCCTGGGTGGCTCAGTGTGTTAAAAGCCTCTGCCTTCGGCTCAGGTCATGATCCCAGGGTCCTGGGATCGAGCCCCACATCAAGCTCTCTGCTCTTCAGGGAACCTGCTTCCTCCTCTCTCTCTGCCTGCCTCTCTGCCTACTTGTGATCTCTGTCTGTCAAACAAATAAATAAAATCTTTTTAGAAATATTTAAAATAAGTAAATAAAAGGTTAATATACTCAACAAATCCATATAAAGGCCAATGAAGGCAAAAAAAAAAACAGAGAAACACACGACCAATATAAAGAATTAAAATGAGACATCACTAAAGGTCCTACAAGCATGAAAAAGGTAGTAAGAGGACATTAGGAACCACGTCAATGCATTTGGAAACTCACATGAAGTGGATAAATCCTTTGAAAAATAAACCTTAACCACAACCAACCCAAGGAGAAAAAGGAAATCTGAATTTCCTGTCAAAGAAACTGAACCTCAAATAAACTTGCCCGAAAAATTCCAGGCCTGGATGGTCTCATGTGAAATCTTCCAGACTCGTAACCAATAACCAATCTCACAGAAGCTCTTCTAGGGAATCGGGGAAACAAGGCACGCTTCTCTGGTGATTCTGTACTGGGTCAACCGGGCTGGGCCTACCCTTCTCAGAATCCCTTTCCCCTTGTGGTTCAAGGTTAGAGCAGGCCACAGGGAAAACCACACGAAAACTCAATGGAAGAAGTAAAGCTTGGTTATTGCTTCCGCCGGTGCTTCTACTCAGACCGGGCGAGAGACAAGCATGGCTGTGCCAGTGGCTTCCAGCTCGCTGTTGCTCTCTGCTGTAGGGAGACAGACAGATAGACAAAAGCACAGGACCTTGTGACCTGTTTCCCTCAAGCTCTGTTCATTTCAATTCTCTGCCTGGCTGACGAAGGGTGACCCCCACACTCCCCTCCAGAGGCAAGAGACTTCTAGAGACTTCCTCACCTGTTGTCCTTCATGATCCCACTCTGACAGCTGGATATGCTAGCTTCCCAGATCTTCCGGAAAACTCTGACTTGTGCACTGCGCCAGTGGTTTGAAAGGGCTGGCTGGAGATTTTCCAGTTCTCCCTCGACTCCCCTCTCAGGACCTCCTTTCCCCCACCATCATCCTCAATTGCATAAGCCCTTATTCCAATAATAAAGTCCTGATTCCACAAAATTCACAGCGTTTTTTCAACTTCAAAACAGTTCTGCTTCAAAGATGTGCACGTCACTGAGCACAAAGAAAGGAAGAGAAGCGTTGCCGATTAAAGGAGGCTAAAGAAACAGGACAAGTCAATGGAATGTGTGATCCTAGATTAGAACCCAGACAGGGGAAAAAAATAAAAAACAGGGCTAAAAAAGACATATTTGTGACACTTGGGCATTTTGAATATACTTGCGTATTAAAAATAGTACATGTCCTGGAGCCTGGCTGGTTCGGTTGGGGGAACCTGTGATGCTTGATCTCAGGGTTGTAGGTTCGAGCCCCACAGTGGGTGCAGAGATTACTTAAAAATAAAATCTTTTAAAAAATAGTACCTGTCCATGATACATTTCCTAAATTCCATCACTGCCTTATTGCCTTTAGGATAATGTCCTTGTTCTTAGGAATTACTCGCTAAAGCATTTAGAGGGAAAGGATCATGGGCCATTCACCATCATTATCATCATCACATAGGCAAGGAGATCGAGAAAAGCCAGTTAAGCAAATATTAACGAGCAGTGACTCTAGATGAACAGTATAGGGATACTTGTCTTCAAAACAGAAAGTTAAAAATAGCCCCACCTGTTCCGGAGACGCTGGGGCTCCTTTCTGTTCTTTGAAGGTATCTGGCTTGACTCCGCTCTCAACCCAGATCAGTCGATAGACTCGAGTGGGTCTTCCCGGTATCTTCCCGGAAGGGGCACTGAGAAGTGGGAAAGCGAACACACGTGTTGTTTTGTTAGTTAGCCACTGCCAAATTTCTCCCTGTGAAGGTTATCATTTGGCATGCACCACCAGCAAATGCATGAGAGTGTGCTTTCCAGATTAGAACTTTTGGCCAATTTTATAGAGAAGGCTACTTCTTTCCCTTGGCATTGTCCTTATTATGAGCAAACCTGAGCATCTTTCCATATAGTTAAGGACCATACATACCCATTTCTCCGTGAACCGTCTGTTCATTTCTTTTGCACACTTTAAAACATTTGGGCTTTTGTTTCTTCCTTATGTATTAAGGAGATAAATATATTGTGTGTGTTGTGAGTTGTAAATATTTTCTCGAAGATGGTCACATTTTTACGTTGCTTATGGGATCATATTTTCTTAGCCAGTTTCTGAATCTGCTTAAGGAGCTTTGTTTATAAATTTGATTCTACTGCCCCTGGATTTTCCCCAGCTTTTTATTATGAAGATTTTCAAACATACAGGAAAGTTAAAAAGAAGTGTAGAGCTTACACCCACGTGTCTGCCACTTAGATTCTATTACTAACACTTCACCATTTTTGTCTTCTCATATTTCTATCCACTCTCTGCATCCTTCTATCCATCCGCTAATTCGCCTAACTTTTCAATGCATTTCAAAGTAAGTTACAGCCATCAATACACTAGGTGGGGGGGGGGGGTGTCTCTATTTGAAAAATTATTTTTATTGAGAGATAATTCACCTACCATGAGATTCACACTTTTAGTGTGTACAACTCACCAGTTTTCAAAATATTCGCGAAGTTTTGCAACTACCACCGCTACCATTTTAGGTCTATATATAATTTTGTTTTTCCTCAAAATGCTTATCTGGTTTTCTGAACACCATATGGTAAAACCTCTGTCTTTCTGTCAGAGGCTGAGATGTCACTTAGTTGTCACTAAATACCCACGTGTTCGGGGGTCCAGTTTTGTTCCATTGGCCTGCTTGTCCCTCTATTCCCATGTGTGGGATTTCTTTGCTAACAACAGCCCTGGCTCTAGATGGGGGCGGGGGGACATGTTCATCATGCCTCTTTAAGGACTCTTATGAAAGAACTTTGCATTATATGAGCTCGTCCACCAAGCTGCAAACTTTTCTCCCAGTGCCCGAGAGAATGGGCAAATGGGCAAGAGGAGGAGCAGCAGGAAAAAGAGAGGTACCAGGGATCAGAACACCCCACCCTTGGGTCCGTCTCCTCCTCTCCTCTCTCTCCAGCCCAAGGTGGAGGCCCTCCCCTGCTTCTGAGGACTACCGGGGCTGGGCCAGGGAATATCCAGCTCTCTGCCCGTGGCTGCCCACGAAGGCACCTGTGCAGTGTGGCCGGGGCACCCAGAGGTTTGGGAGGTAAGGCCAAGGCTGTCCAACATGTGCCTAGCAGTCTTGGGAGTATGACCCGACGCTAGCAGCCCGTACTGCACGAGTCTGGTCATAGTTGGCGTCAGTCATAAAGGGGCTCACTGTCTGCAGAAAGGGGGTGAAGAGAAGAACTCCGGTCTCCACCAGGCTGAGCTCCCAGACCCTCTCAGAATCACAGTGTCCCACCCACCCACGGCTTTGCCCCTGGGTATATCAGCTCCCCAGGCCACGCCCCAGTCGGCCACGCCCAGAGGGAGGCGTGTCACGCAAAGGCCACGCCCCAGCGAGACACCCCCTCCCCCACCCCGGCTGAGCGCGGCGTCACCCAAGGCCTCCCGAGTCACCATCCTCTTTGAGACATCCCCCGCCCCAGCCCCTGAGCCTCCACCTTCTCTAAGCTCCTACCCCTGCCAGAGCACCCCCTTCTGAGCCGCCCACCCTGGCTAGGCACCTGCAGGGTGACCCCCGAGAGGGGCACTCTGCACCCACCGCAAGGAGAAACTTCACGTAAAGTCCTGCGGAGGAAGGAGAGGGCGGGTCCCAGGACCGCAGCGTTCGTGGCGCAGACTCCTCCAGCCGGCTCCTGCCCAGCGCCGTCCTTGATCCGAGAACACGGCGTGGCTCAGGAAAGCCTCCAGACTCAGGATCCAAGTCCTCACCTTAGCACCGGAATGTCTGCGTGCTCTAAGCCCTACCCCTGTTACCATACATCTCACGTCCTGACCCCTAGCCTCCTACATCTCTTTCAACAAAGCCTGCCCTATTCACTGGACTGTGCCCCAGATGTCTGTCGGATCTATTAGTAGCCCCAGACGCAGGTGGCACTTTAAACACGCGCGCGCTCGCACACACACACGACTTTGCACCATTTTTTAAAGGATTTTATTTATTTATTTATTTATTTATTTGACAGACAGAGATCACAAGTAGGCATAGAGGCAGGCAGAGAGAGGGAGAGGGGGAAGCAGGCTCCCCGCTGAGCAGAGAGCCCAATGTGGGGCTCGATCCCAGGACCCTAACTAAGATCATGACCTTAGCGGAAGGCAGAGGCTTTAACCCACTGAGCCACCCAGGCGCCCCCCACCCTTTTTTAAAAAAGATTTTATTTATTTAACAGAGAGAGAGAGAGGTCACAAGTAGGCAGAGAGGCAGGCGGGGGGGTGGGGGGGGGAGCAGGCTCCCCGCTGAGCAGAGAGCCCAATGGTGGGGCTCGACCCCAGGACCCTGAGATCATGACCCGAGGCAAAGGCAGAGGCTCAAGACAGTGTAGTCATGAGTAGAGAAGAGCCAGGAGCACCGCATCTTTCCCTCTCCCATCCCTTCACCTGCCCCTCCTCCTCAAACTCATTCCCATCCCCTCACCCCCGCCCCCAGGAATCCCCTCTACACCAGACCCAGCACCGAGGGGTGCTGGCTGGGTACCCCACTGAGTGGCCAGAGCTCTGCTGTCCTTAACACCCGGTTTCACCTGGACCACTGACACCGTGTTGCAGTATATGATATCCAAGCGTCTCTGGGGAAGAAGCTGGAACCAACCAGTCCTTCCCTTCACTGCCCCGACGCCCATTTCTTATATTTCCTAGCTTACTTTTCACAGAGCACGGGACACATGTTCTAAAAAGTAGCAGCGGCTCGAATTTAAAACACACACGCCCTTTGACCCATCAGAAACTCCACTTCTGGAAATTTATTGCTTTCTGAGATGCACGTGCTGGAAATGATTATGTCCAGTGATGCTGGTCGCAACACTGTGTGCGGTCACACCTACAGGAAACATCCTGAATGGCCATCAATGGAGGAACAAGTAAATAAATACAGCGTAGCCAGCGGAGGGATCACCACGCAGCCTGTGCAAAGGGTGGTCGGCTGTTCATTCGGCTTCGAACCAGCCCCGAGATACATGCAGGCTGGTAAGGGCATGTGTGGACCAGTGAGCTGCCTGTCCTCCAGATTTTATATATAGAGACATGTATAGAGCGTATGTTATACATATATAATATGTATGTGTATAATATGCAATGTATATTCTAAAAGATTTTATGTGTATTATGCATATACAATATATACATATATTATGCATATGTTAAACATGCACATTTATACCCACATGTATTTATACATATACATATAAATAGCATGTTATGTTACACATATACAGTGTGTAATGTATACTATATGCTATTACACATATAATATACATATATGTGCTGTGTTATATGTATATACATGTGCATACATACACATACATGTATAACATGACACGTGTACAATATCTAACACGTGAATTATACTATTACACATATTAAATACATATATGTACTATTACATACATATATACTATTACATAGTATATATGTAATATATATTGTATATATATTACATACACACACATGGTATATATGTAATATATATATTACTATATACTATATATATTACATAGTATATATATACATCCATGTGCATAGAGAAAAAAACCTACCACATTTTTATTTGGGGGTCACTTTGGGGGAATGAGATAGGGAAAGAAGGGAGATTTTCACCTTCATTTCATAAAATTCTCTTTCTGGATTTTTAAAAAAAGATTTTATTTATTTATTTGACAGACAAAGATTACAAGTAGGCAAGAGAGGCAGGCAGGGAGAGAGAGGAGGAAGCAGGCTCTCGGAGGAGCAGAGAGCCCAATGCGGGGCTCGATCCCAGGATCTTGGGATCATGACCTGAGCCGAAAGCAGAGGCTTTAACCCACTGAGCCACCCAGGCACCCCATCTTTCTGGATTTTTAAAAAAAAAATTTTATTTATTTGACAGAGAGAGACACAGCGAGAGAGGGAGCACAAGCAGGGGGAGTGGGAGAGGGAGAAGCAGGCTCCCCGCAGAGCAGGGAGCCTGATGTGGGGCTCCATCCCAGGACCCTGAGATCATGACCTGAGCCGAAGGTAGAGGCTTTAACTCACGTAGCCACCCAGGCACCTACTTGTTTGCATTTTAAAAAGACATATCTAGGGGTGCCTGGGTGGCTCAGTCAGTTAAGGGTCTGCCTTCAGCTCAGGTCATGATCCCAGAGTCCTGAGATCAAGTCCTGCATCGGGCTCCTTGCTTGGTGGAGAATCTGCTTTTCCCTCTGCCTGCCGCTTTCCCTGCTTGTGCTTGTTCTCACAAATAAATAAAACCCTAAAAAAAAAAAAAAAAACCAATCTCCCTGCCACCCCCACTGATCTTGTCATATATAATCTTGTCATAAGTTCAGTCATATCCATCAGCATCTGCTTCTGAAGTCTCTTCTGTGCCACTTGGTCTATTCCTCTACCACTGTGTCAACAGGGCACAATGTCTCATACAGCTTTTGTAAGAATTCCTGTTACCCAGCAGAGTGTTTCTTCAAGACGTTCTTGGCCCTTCGCATTCCCATATAAATTTTACAATCAGCTTGTCAATCTACACAAAAGCACCTGCTTGGATCTTGTTTCGGATTGCGCCGAATTGGGGGAGAGTCCCTTTATAAGCCCGAACCTGCCAGTTGGTGTATGTGGTCTACAACAGACAGGTACAAAGTATGTTCTCCTCTAATTTAGGTCTTTACAAATTTGTCTTTGTAAAGTTTTATGGCTTTTCTGTAAGGAAGAGAGGTCATATAGATTTGCCCTCAGATTAATTTCTATATATAACATATATATTTTTAGATTTTTAAAATCTATTTATTTAGAGAGAGCACGCGCAAGTAGGGGGAAGGGCAGAGGGAGAAGGAGAGAGAGAATCTCAAGCAGGACTCCTCGCTGAACATGGAGCCTGGTGCGGGGCCCTATCTCAGGACCCTCAGACCGCCACCCAAGCGGAAATCAAGAATTGGGTGCTTGGGGCACCTGGGTGGCTCAGTGGGTTAAAGTCTCTGCCTTCGGCTCAGGTTGTGATCTCAGGGTCCTGGGATCGAGCCCCGCATCTGGCTTTCTGCTTGGCATGGAGCCTGATTTCCCCTCTCTGCCTGCCTCTACCCCTACTTGTGATCTCTCTCTCTCTGTCAAGTAAATAAATAAAATCTTTAAAAAGAAAAAAGAAAGCATTGGGTGCTTAAAAAAAAAGAATTGGGTGCTTAACCCACAGAGCCACCCAGGTGCCCCTAATTCTGAGATATTTGATGTCCCTTCCAGCTATCATAAATCTTGTCATTAAAAAATACTTTTTAATGGTTCATTACAGGTATAGAAGTAAAAAAATCCGAGGTGCCTGGCTGGCTCAGTGGGTTAAAGCCTCTGCCTTCGGCTCAGGTCATAATCCCAGGTCCTGCTTCCCCCGCCCCCCGGCCCCCGCCTGCTTCTCTGCCTACTTGTGATCTCTGTCTGTCAAATAAATAAATAAAATCTTAAAAATCTCAAAAAAAAGAAATAAAAAATCCACCAAACTGATTACTAAATTCTTCTGGATTTTCCACATACATGGTCTTGTCATCTGCAAATAATGACAAATGTACTTCTTCCTTTCCTGAGCCTCATGAGTTTGCTTTACTTTTTGACTTTATTCCACCACTAGGACCTGCCATAAAATGTTCTAGAAGGGATCAGAGCAGAAATCCTGTGTTGTCCCCAGCCTCACAGAAAAAAGCACTTGCCGCGTCACCGCGGGGTCTGACGCCAGCTGTGGGTTTTTCGGAGACTGTTGATCAGATTGAGGCAGTTTGCTTCTATTTCCAGTTTGCTTCTTAAAAAATAACGAAGGCAGGGCGCCTGGCTGGTTCCACTGGATGAGCGAGCAACTCTGGATCCTCGGATTCTGAGTCTGAGGTCCACATTGGGCAGAGAGATGAGTAAAATAATAATAATAATAATAAATTAAATTTTTAAAGATTTTATTTATTTGAGAGAGGGAGTGAGTGAGAGAGAGAGAGAGAAGGAATAGGGGGAGGGGCAGAGACCAGGGAACCTGATGTGGGGCTCAAACCTGAGACTCCAGGATCATGACCTGAGCCAAAGGCTGATGCTTAACTGACTGAGCCACCCAGGCATCCAGTTAAGTTAATTAAAAAATAACGAAGGCATGTCAGCTCTTAGGAATTAATTCTCGGGGCGCCTGGGTGGCTCAGTTGGTTAAGCAACTGCCTTTGGCTCAGGTCATGCTCTCAGGGTCCTGGGATCGAGCCCCACATCGGGCTCTCTGCCCTGCGGGGAGCCTGCTTCTCCCTCTCTCTGCCTGCTACTCCACCTGCTTGTGCTCACTCTCTGTCAAATAAATAAATTAAATTAAAGGGACGCCTGGGTGGCTCAGTTGGTTAAGCGGCTGCCTTCGGCTCAGGTCATGATCCCGGCGTCCTGGGATCGAGTCCCACGTCGGGCTCCTTGCTCAGCGGGGAGCCTGCTTCTCCCTCTGCCTCTGCCTGCCACTCTGTCTTCCTGTGCTCGCTCGCTCTCTCGCTCTCTCTCTCTCTCTGACAAATAAATAAAATCTTAAAAAAAAAGTAAATAAATTAAATTAAATTAAATTTTTAAAAAAGGAATTAATTCTTACTTTTTTCTGTGTCTACTCAGATGATCATATGGTTTTTCTTGCCCTTTTTCCTGTTAACATGGTGAATTATTTAGACTGGTTTTAATGTTCTGAATCATCCTTGCGCTCCTGGAACAATGTGCACTTGACCATGATATGTAATTCTTTTTGTATATCACAGGCCGTGGTCAACTAATTATTTTGACTAGGATACTTGCACTTATGTTCCCAGAGCTTCTTTGTCAGGTTTTGGTGTGATGGCTATATGCCCTCATAGAATGCATTTGAAAGTATTACTCTTTTCCTAGTCTTTGAAAGAGTTGGATAAGATCTTTATTAAACCTCAAACTGGATATAGCCATAGAACTAGCATCCAGAATTTTTTTAAAGATTTTATTTATTTATTTGACAGATCACAAGTAGGCAGAGAGGCAGGCAGAGAGAGAGGAGGAAGCAGGCTCCCTGCTGAGCAGAGAGCCCGATGTGGGACTTGATCCCAGGACCCTGAGACCATGACCTGAGCTGAAGGCAGAAGCTTAATCCACTGAGCCACCCAGGCGCCCCTAGCATCCAAATAAAAAAAAATAAAAATTAAAAAAAAACAAACAGGATTTCTAGCTCCTGAGAAGCTCCCATCCCTGTATGGATCCATACATGGCCCCTCCAAGACTATTATTGTGAGGATTTTTGTTGTATGGATTCAATCTCTTTTTATTTTCCTTTTTTAAAAAAATATTTTATTTATATATTTGAGAGAGAGAGAGACAGTAAGAGAGAGGGTGAGAGGGAGCAGGGGGAGAGGGAGAAGCAAGTTCCCCACAGAGCAGGAAGCCCAATGTGGGACTCGCTCCCAGGGACCTGGGATCATGACCTGAGCTGAAGGCAGATGCTTAACCCACTGAGCCACCCAAGAGTCCCTGGATTCAATTTCTTGAACAGATACAGCACAGTAGTTATGGAAATAGCATTCTATATTCTTGGAATGGCTGGCTAGGGAGGGCAGTAAGGACCTCGTCCTCCAAAACTCTGGTGTTGTGCCTTTTGGTTAGTGTGGTAATATCCTGAGGGATGGGTATGGACACTTCCCTTGGCTTTGGCTCTCTCATAGGCAGCATCTTCCCTTGGAAGAATCTATCAGAATATCTAAAAAGGCAAAAAAAAAAAAAAAGGCGCTACCTCTCTCCCACTTTTGGAGACGGACACTTCCAGAAATCTTTGTCAGGTAACTAGATGATCGCAGAAGTAATGGAACAGAAATGTCAGTGACCACACACAACACCACATACACACTTGGAGAGAATATTTTGGAAAAATCACAAATATCTCCAGCCTCAATAGGCTAAAAATCAGCAATCTTTGAGGAGTAGTGAAATCAGATTTCAGGGATTAACATATAATATTCAGAGTCCAGACAAAAGAGTCCAAACAAAAAATTTACAAAACATACAAAGGAAGAGGAAAGTATCGCCCGTTAATAGCAAAAAACAAGCAAACAAACAAAAAAACCCTGCTAATTTCACACAGACACCGTCCCGAGGAAACCTAGACACTGGAACTATTAGTTAAATATATTCTGTCAACTGTCTTCAATATGCTCCATGAGCTAAAGAAAACCATAGACAAAAAACTAATGTAAATCAAGAAAATGATACAGGAACAAAATGAAAATAGCAATAAAGAGGGAGCAATTATAAAAAGGAAGCAAACAGAAGTTCTCTAGCTGGAAAGTTCAATAACTGAAATAAAAAAAAATCACAAAGGGGAGTTCAACAGCACATTTTGGCAGATGGGGAAAAAAGTCGGCATTCTTTTTTTTTTTTTTTAAGATTTTTATTTACTTATTTGACACAGAGAGAGATCACAAGTAGGCAGAGAGGCAGGCATAGAGAGAGGAGGAAGCAGGCTCCCCGCCGAGCAGAGAGCCCGATGTGGGGCTCCATCCCAGGACCCTGGGATCATGACCCAAGCCGAAGGCAAAGGCCATAACCCACTGAGCTACCCAGGTGCCCCAAAAGTCGGCATTTTTGAAGATAAAGACTCTTGAAAGTAGGCAGTCTGAAGGAAACATAACAATGAACAGAGCCTGAAGGACTGTGGAACACCATGAGACAGGACACATATCACAGACTCCCTATAAAGGAGGGAAGAGTGAGAAAAGAGCAGAAATAAATTTGAAGAAATAATGACTGAAAACTTCCCGAACTGATGAAACACACGTATTCACGAGTTCAACAAATACTAACCAGGATAAAAATCAAGGAGATCCACATTAAAATAAATTATAGTCAAACTGTGAAAACCCGAGGATGAAGAAAAATCTGAAAACAGCAAGAGGTGATGGGTCACAGACCAACAGTCCGCAATAGGGTTAACAGATGATCTCTCATCAGAAACCACGGAGGCCAGAAAACAGTGGGATAACATATGTTAAATCCTAAAAACAAAAATGAAAGTGAAAAACACCTGTCAACCAAGAATTCCACATCCAGCAAAATTATCCTTCAAGAACAAAGGAAGAATTAAAACACTCTCAGATAAACAAGAGCTAAGGGAGATCATTACCAGTAGACTTGACCTACAAGAAGTGCTAAGGGGATGCCTGGGTGTCTCAGTTGGTTAAGCAGCTGCCTTCGGCTCAGGTCATGATCCCAGCGTCCTGGGATCGAGTCCCACATCGGGCTCCTTGCTCGGCAGGGAGCCTGCTTCTCCCTCTGCCTCTGCCTGCCACTCTGTCTGCCTGTGCTTGCTCGATCTCTCTCCCTCTCTCTCTGACAAATAAATAAATTTTTTTTAAAAAGTGCTAAGGGGAGTCTTTCAGGCTGACACGAAAAAAAGAAAGAA
Source organism: Mellivora capensis (assembly GCA_004024625.1). Taxonomy (NCBI): domain Eukaryota; kingdom Metazoa; phylum Chordata; class Mammalia; order Carnivora; family Mustelidae; genus Mellivora; species Mellivora capensis. The sequence goes on from PISX010019024.1 coordinate 21,736, forward strand.
AAAACAACAATACTAGAAAATAAAGCTGTGGGGCACCTGGGTGGCTCAAGGGGTTAAGTGACTGACTTGATTTTGGTTCAGGTCATGATCTCGGGGCTGTGGGATAGAACCTTGCATTGGGCTCTGCATTCGGCATACAGTCTGCTTACGATTCTTTCTCTCTGGGTGGCTCAGTGGGTTAAGCCTCTGCCTTCGGCTCAGGTCATATCTCAGGGTCTTGGGATCGAGCCCCGCATCGGGCTCTCTGCTTGGCAGGGAGCCGCCTTCCTCCTCTCTCTCTGCCTACTTGTGATCTCTCTTGGTCAAATAAATAAATAAAACCTTAAAAAAAAAAAAAGATTTTTTTCTCGCCCTCTTCCTTGGTCCCTCTCCTTGCCTGTGCTCTCTAAATAAACACACAAATAAATAAAATCTTTTTTTTTAAAGGTAAGATAACTATAGAGGGAAATAGAAAAGCCAGAATTCTTTCCTTTTGGTTTATAACTCTTTTTTTTTTTTAAGATTTTATTTATTTATTTGAGAGAGAGCATGAGAGAGGAGAACGTCAGAGGGAGAAGCAGACTCCCCGTGGAGCTGGGAGCCTGATGCGGGCCTCGATCCCGGGTCTCCGGGATCATGACCTGAGCCGAAGGCAGTCGCCCAACCAACTGAGCCACTCAGGCGTCCCTATAACTCTTTTCTTTTTTCCTGAATGATAGAGGCAAAGGTACGAAACAATCATTATAATTTTATATTATCCATGTTAATGGACACACAATGTATGAAGAGGGAACCTGTGACAGTAACAATACAAGTGAGAGAGACGGAATTGTAGAGTGGAGTGTTTGAATATAATTGGAAAGTAAGCTTATGTTACTAAGACTAGTCTGTTAGAAGTTTAACATGTTAACTGTAATACCAAGGTAACCATTAAGAAAACGACTTCAGGGACGCCTGGGTGGCTCAGTCGGTTAAGCGGCTGCCTTCGGCTCAGGTCATGATCCCAGCGTCCTGGGATCGAGTCCCACATTGGGCTCCTTGCTCAGCAGGGAGTCTGCTTCTTCCTCTGCCTCTGCCTGCCACTCTGTCTGCCTGGGCTCGCTCACACTCTCTCCCTCTCTCTCTGACAAATAAATAAATTAAAAAAAAAAAAAGAAAAAAGAAAACGACTTCAAATATGTACAGAAAAGGGACGCACCTCCTTATGACATTCATTCAATTCTCCCCTGTCAATGCTATTTGGTCTGACTACTTGGGTTATTTCCAGGGTACTTTCCTTCCGTTATGAATAAAACTACTATGAACATTTAAGTACTGCACGTGTGCACACACACACACACGCACACAGAAAAGGAAAGAAGAAAGAGAGAAGATACACTACAAAAATTCAACAACAAAAAACTAGTAGGAATATCGAAACAAAATAAGACACAGAAAACAAATAGCTAAATGGCAGGAGCAAATCATTCCTTACCAGTAATTATTTTTTTAATAAGTGGATTAAATTGTCCTATTTAAAAACAGAAATTTTTTAAAAAGACAGAAATTAGCAGATTGGATTTAAAAACATCACCTAGGGACGCCTGGGTGGCTCAGTTGGTTGAACGGCTGCCTTCGGCTCAGGTCATGATCCCGGCGTCCTGGGATCGAGTCCCACATCGGGCTCCTTGCTCAACTGGGAGCCTGCTTCTCCCTCTGCCTCTGCCTGCCACTCTGTCTGCCTGTGCTCGCTCTCTGGCTCTCTCTCTCTCTCTCTGACAAATAAATAAATAAAATCTTAAAAAAATATATTAAAAAAAATAAAATAAAAACATCACCTAACTCTATGCTATTTATAAGAGATTCACTTCAGATACAAACACACAAAGATACTTAGAGTAAAAAAGACAGAATAAGGTATTCCATGCAAAAAAGAGAGTTGAGGAGGCTATACATTTGCCAGAAAAATAGATGTTAAGTTTTTGAAAGATTACAAAAAAACAAAGAAGGGCATTGTATTTTTTAAAAGTTCAATGCATAGCGGGCTCTCTGCTCGGCAGGGAGCCTGCTTCCTCCTCTCTCTCTGCCTGCCTCTCCGCCTACTTGTGATCTCTCTCTGTCAAATAAATAAATAAAATCTTTAAAAAATGCTTAAAAAAAAAAAGTTCAATGCATGGGGCACCTGGGTGGCTCAGTAGGTTAAGAGTCTGCCTTTGGCTTGGGTCATGATCCCAGGGTCCTGGGACCGAATCCTACATGGGGCTGCCTGCTCACGGGGGAGTCTGCTTCTCCCTCTCCCTCTGCCTGTGCTCTCTCTGTGTGTCAAATAAATAAATAAAATCTTTTTTTTGGAAAAGGTTCAATGCAGCAAGAAGATTTAACAATTATATAACTTCCATCAGAGCCCCAAATATAAGGAACAAAACACAATATACACAAACTCAAAATGGATCAAAACCCTAAATGTAAGAACTAAAATCATAAAACTCTTAACAGAAATCATAGGGGAAAAGCTTCATGACATTGGCTTTGGCAATGATTTCTTGGCTATGCCAGCAAAAGCACAAGCAGCAAAAGAAAGACAAATAAACTGTACTTCTGTGAAATTAAGACCTTTTGTGAATTAAAAGACACAATCAACAGAGTGAAAAGCCAATTCACAAAATGGCAGAAAATGTTTGCAAATCATACATGTCATAAAAGATTAGCCTCTATAATATATGAAGAACATCTACAGCTCTTAAACACTAATGGGTCAAAGAAGAAATCATAAAGGAAATGTAAAAATATGTAGAGACAAATAAAGTAAAAATAAAAACATAACATACCAAAATTTATGGGATGTAGTGAAATCACTGTTAAGGAGGAAATTTACAGTTATCAACGCTTACATTAAAAAAGAAAAAAGGGGGAGCGCCTGGGTGGCTCAGCGGGTTAAGCCGCTGCCTTCGGCTCAGGTCGTGATCTCGGGGTTCTGGGATCGAGTCCCGCATCGGGCTCTCTGCTCAGCAGGGAGCCTGCTTCCCTCTCTCTCTCTCTCTGCCTGCCTCTCTGTCTACTGTGATCTCTCTCTGTCAAATAAAGAAATAAAATCTTAAAAAAAAAAAAAGAAAAAAGAAAAAAGGGGGACATCTCGGGGGGCTCAGTCAGTTAAGCATTTGCCTTCAGCTCAGGTCATGATCTCAAGGTCCTGGGATGGAGCTCTGCATTGGCCTCCCTGATCGTGGGGAGCCTGATTCTCTCTCCTCCTGCCACTCCCTCTGCTTGTGCACACTCTGACAAAAAAAAATAAATAAAAATCTTTAAAAAACAAATGGACCTCAAATTAACAACTATAACTTAAGGAACTAGACAAAGAAGAACAAATTAATTCAAAGCTAAGAGAAGGGGGTGCCTGGGTGGCTCAGTCGTTAAGCGTCTGCCTTTGGCTCAGGTCATAATCCCAGGGTCCGGGCATCAAGCTCCGCATCAGTCTCCCTGCTCCGCGGGAAGCCTGCTTCTCCCTCTCCTACTCCCCCTGCTTGTGTTCCCTCTCTCGTTGTGTTTCTCTCTGTCAGATAAATAAATAAAATCCTTTTTTTATATTTTATTTTTATTTATTTGACAGAGAGAGAGCACAAACAGGGGGAGCAGCAGGCAGAGGGAGAAGCAGACTCCCTGCTCAGCAGGGAGCCCGATGTGGGACTCGATTCCAGGTCGCTGGGATCATGACCTGAGCAGAAGGCAGTTGCTTAACCAACTGAGCCACCTGGGCGCCTCAAAGAAATAAATTCTTAAAAAAAAAAAAAAAAAGCTAAGAGAAGAAAATTAAAAAAAAAAAAAGATTAGAGCAGAGAAAAATAAAGAATAGAAAAATAAGAAAGCCAATCAATGAAAGCAAATGTTGGTTATTTGAAAATTGACCCTTATCTATATTGACTAAGAAATGAAAATACCGCGGACGCCTGGGTGGCTCAGTGGGTTAAGCGGCTGCCTTCGGCTCAGGTCATGATTCCAGCGTCATGGGATCGAGTCCCACATCGGGCTCCTTTGCTCGGCAGGGAGCCTGCTTCTCCCTCTGCCTCTGCCTGCCACTCTGTCTGCCTGTGCTCGCTTGCTCTCTCTTCCTCTCTCTCTGACAAATAAATACATTAAAAAAAAAAAGAAATGAAAACACTGAAATCTTTAAACTCAGAAACGAAGATGGGACATTACTACTGACACTGCAGAAATAAAAGAACGATAAGCGAGCACTATGAACAGCAACAAACCGGACAATCTAGATGAAACGGACAAATTCCTAGTAACACGAAACCTACCATGACTGTATCACGAAGAAACAGAAAACTCAAGTAGAACCCTAACTAGCAAGGAGATTGAATCAGTAGTCAAAAACTTCCCAAGAAAGAAAATCCCCAGACAGCTGGCTTTACTGATACATTCTACCAAACATTAAAAGAAGAAATAACACCAATTCCTCTCAAACTCTTCCCAAAAACTGAAGAGGGGAAAACTTCCTAACTTATTCTATGAGGCCAGCATTGCCCGGATACCAAAGCCAGAGAGACTCTATAAGAAAACAGATCCACAGACCGATACTCCTTGTAAACACTGATACATACATACAACGGAATATTCTTCCGCCTTAAAAAGGAAGGGAATTGTGGCACGTGCTACAAGACAGATGGATTTTGAAAATATGCTAAATGAAATAAACCAGGCACAAAAGGGCAGATAAGGGACGATCCCACTTACACGAGGTACCGAGAGGAGTCAAATGCATAGAGACAGAAAGTGGTGTGGTGGTTTCTAGGAGCTGGGGGTATGGAGGAATGAGAACAGCACTTCAGCGTGGGACATTGAGAAGGTTCTGGGGAGGGATCGTGGTGATGGTTTCATGACCGTGTGAATGTACGTGATGCCACCAAACCACACCATTAAATACAGTTCAAATTGTAAATTTCACATGACATACATTTAGCATGGAGCCCGTCAGGGGGCTTGATCTTACCACCCTGAGATCATGACCTGAGCTGAAGTCAAGAGTCAGATGCTTAACCAACTGACCCACCCGGGTGCCCCAGCATGTGACTCTTGATCTCAGGGTGGCGAGTTCAAGCTCCACATGGGCATGGAGCCTCCTTGAAAATAAAAGAAGAAAGAAAGAAAACATAAAGAAAATAAAAGCAAAGAAGTTCCCATACTCGCCACAACATGGATGAATTTGGAAACATTATGCTAAGTGAAATGAGCCAGACAGAAAAGTAGTCTACGATTCCACCTGTTTGAGGTATCCAAAATCAGCGAGTTCACAGACACAGAGGTAGACTACAGGCTACCCAGTGTCGGGAGTAGGGAAGAATGGGGGTTACCGCTTACTAGGTCCAGAGTTTCTGTTTGGGATAAGAAAGCTCTGGAAATAGAGAGTGGTGATGTCCGGGCAACACTGTGAATGTACTTCATGCCGCTGGGTTTCACACTTTAAAACTGTTAAAAATGGGGACGCCTGGGTGGCTCAGTTGGTTAAGCGGCTGCCTTCGGCTCAGGTCATGATCCCAGCGTCCTGGGTCATGATCCCAGCGTCCTGGGATCGAGTCCCACATCGGGCTCCTTGCTCGGCGGGGAGCCTGCTTCTCCCTCTGCCTCTGCCTGCCACTCTGCCTTTGCTTGCTTACTTGCTCGCTCTCCCTCTGTCTCTGAAAAATAAATAAATAATATCTTTTAAAAAAACCTGTTAAAATGATAATTTTTATGTTATACATCTCTTATCACGATTAAAAAAAAAATCTATGCTAATATTTCCATGATCTTGGTCACATGGGGACCAGTTTACCTTGACCCACTATTTCCTTTGTTTCCAGTCATGATGTTTCTTCTATTATTCCTGATTTTGCTGAGTTGTTGGGTGTTTAGTATAAAGAAACGTATTGCTAATTTGAGGCTCTGGGATGTATCGTTGTTGGTTTTTTTCCCCCCGGCAAAGACTGGGTTTCTGCAGTGCGCATTTGCGTTTGGCTTCTTCCCGGCGGCTCAACTAGGGGGCGCTAACGCATCATATCCCCTTAATCCTCGTTTGAAACCCGGCGGCAGTTCCTGTGAAACCTACTGTGTTTCCGCTTTACCCTAACTCTCCAGAGTCAGGGTCCTAACCAAAGCCTTGGGTATTTTCCAAAGCTTTGAACTCCAGTATTTGTGTAGCACTAACAGTATGTTGAAAGTTCTGGTTCGCTTCTTAAACGCCCAGCCTCCTGGAAGGGAAATGTTGCTCCAAATGTCAGATTTGCCTTTCTTGGATTCTTTCCTCCCTCCAATCTTGGTGCTGCGAATCTTCCTTGCTTTTGTAGTGCTAAGATGCCTTCAGTGTTTTGTTTTGTTTTTTTTTAAACAACTTTTTAAAGATCATTTTCTTTCGGATTACAGTTTGGAGCTGAAGTAGCAGTAAGTAAGTAGCAGTAAGTAAGTAGCAACCCAAGCAGATGAAAAATCAAGGCAATGACTAACTCCAGGGAGAATAAAAAGTTGTTAAAGAAAGGAAAAGATCATCATAGTCCACCACGGGACTTGGCCATGGACAGCGTCTTCATACGCAAACACTGTGTGATATGATGCAGCCTCATCTATGAAATACACTGGGGGATGGAAGCTGGGGAGGGTGTGTGTTTGTGGTGTGGGCACAGGTGTCTGTGAATAGGAAATAATCCTTATCTTTCATTGTGGGTAATCACTAATGTGGCTAAAACTGACAAATCAAGATGTATACTATAAACATTTCAGTTCTAGTGGGTAGAGGCCAGGGATCCTACAATGCATGGACAGCCCCCAGAACAAGGAGTCATTGGTCCCAAATGTCAGTAGGACAAATGTTGAGAAACCCTGCTCTCTGGAACAGGAAATGAGAAAGGGGAATGCTGTGTTCATTAACAACCCTTGGAACTATTTGACTCTTTATAATTTTGATTAAAAAAAATAACAACGGGGTGCCTGGGTGACTCAGTGGGTTGGGCCTCTGCCTTTGGCTCAGGTCATGGTCTCTGGGTCCTGCGATCGAGCCCCACGTTGGGCTCTCTCTTCGGCAGGGAGCCTGCTTCCCCCCTCTCTCTCTGCCTGCCTCTCTGCCTACTTGCAATCTCTTTCTCTCTGCCAAATAAATAAATAAATAAAAATATTTTAAATAAAAAAAAAATAACAACAAAACTAGTGGTGCCTGGCTGGCTCAGTCGGTATGGGGAATTATGTGTACGGGTGATTAGGAGAAAAGAAGCCATTCAAGAATGATCCCAAATAAAAATCTAGAAAATCACATGCTCCAAATGTTGGGTGGGTACTCGTTTTCCCATGGGGGTCACTGCCTCCCTGAAAGTTAGCACCAAGGAACATAAAAGGGTGGAACCAGACTCAGCTTGAACAGTTGTGCCGGTTGGGCACTGCACAAGGGCGCTCCATTGAAAGGGACTTCCTCTGCTTCCTGGACATCGCACAATTGTGATGCTTTTTAAAACAATTTTCCAGCAGAAGGCAACAGAGGACCTAGTTCTGACAAAGCTAGAGGACTGCGTGGGTTTTCCAACAGAGGGCAGCAGTGTAAGCAAGAGGAGCTGGGCACTCGCTCTGGCGGTCTCACACAGGAGCAGTTTTTCCAGCCACGTGTGTAACGCATGTCACACTGTTCAATGGGGGAGAGGGGACAGATAGCTTGTGTCACTCCAACAGTCTCAGGGAGACTGGGTAGGGGCAGAGGGAAGGCTACCACAAGAGGGCTCTGGGTCAGGGTGACAAGGAGGTAGGTAAGGGCAGGGCTCCTCGGAATGGGCATGGAGACATACCCAATTCTCCAATCTCCAGGTCCTTCAGTCCTGCCTCAGTGGCCCCACAGATCTCCAAGCCCTGGATAAAGTCGGCCTGGAAGACAGATCCTGCCACAAAGCCGCTCTGGGGAGGGGGCCATGGGAGCCAGGCCCTTTGCTGGAATCCAGTCCCACCCCAACGTCCATCCCACCCCATTCCCAGTTCAACACCACCCATGTGCCCATCCCCCTACCCGCCTCCCCTTCCCTGGTCTGGATGCGGGACACACACACACACCCCTCCTCTCCACGCTTCTGCCATAGCCACGCCCCAGGCCATGTCCCCATACAGCCCCATCCTGTACCTCCTTCTAGAACTTTCCCAGCCCCTCTGGCTCTTGCACCTGCCTCCTCTGCCCGCAGCTCCAGCCCGCTCAGGTTTCTCCTGATAAGGCGGATGTGCAGACCTCACTCATTCATTTATTCACCAATTCCACAAATCCATTGTGCTGAGTATTGCACAGGGTCCTAGGTGCTGTGGACGTAGAGGAGAGCAAAACAGAAAAGCCTACACCTGCCGGCTCGCAGTGCTCTCAGGAAGAGTATTCCAGGAAGATGGAACAGCACGTGCAAAGGCCCTGGTGCAAAGGCTGGCAGTTTACAGAACAGCATGGAATCCAGTGCGCCCTGGGCAGTGCTGCTGGTTGTACAGCAGCTCAGCCAGGAGGGCAAGGGACCAGATCATGGGGTCTCAAGTGCCCAGGAAAGGCTTTCATTTTTATTCTCAGTGATGTAAGAATCCAGTAATTTGTGTTCCTTCCTTCCCTCCGTCATACATTTATTCCAGGTACACCTGCTCTTTGCAAGGTGGTGTCCCCTCCACCCTCCACTCAGCAACCAGAGGGCTCTTTCCAAAGCACAGATATGCCCCTGCCTCTCCTCTCCTGCTCAGAACCTGCTTTGACTCCCCAGGGCCCTTGGGACAAAACCATGCTCCCTATCCTGGCCCTGAGTGGCCTGGCTCCCTCTTGAGTCTTCAGCTGTACCTTCTGGCCTCCCCTAGAGCAGACAACTCATCTAGCCCCAAAAGCGACCCCTGAAATTTCCTGCCTCTGGGCCTTTGCTCATACTGCCCCTTCTGCCCTCAACATCCTTCCCCTCCAAAGAGACCTGACCTTCTCAGCCTGCATGTCTGAGGGTGACAGAGGACGTGGGACTGAGTGTCCATCAGCTTTGGAGGGAGGCTGAACACAATGATCTCAACAGCTCCACACACTTCAGGGGTCGATACTGTGTGATGGTGTGAAGGGTGTTCATTCACTCAACAAACACTTGCCCAGCGTCTTTGTGCCTGGCCCTGGGCTGGGGGGCAGGCCAAGATACCGCCCCGCCCTGCCGGGGCTCAGGGTGCCATGGTGGGACAGATGCCTTTTGCGCTCACGGGGCTGCTGTTGGGGCCCTGATCTGACAACACCAATGACAAGAGTTTGACCAACACAGTTTGTCAGAAAAATTTGACCTCCAGATTTTCTGCTCAGGCCGAGTAAAAGCCACACCACTTACAATGGCCTCCCATGTGACCTGGCTCCTCATTTCCTGTTTCCAGATGCTATTTTTTCCCCCACTGTTCTTAGTGTTTATTATTCTTAGTGTAAATATACACAACATGAAATTTACCACCTTAACTCTATTCAGGGGTATGATTCTGTGACATTAATATATTCACAGTGTTGTGTCATCACCACTATTCGGTTCCAGAAATATTCCATTGTCCCAAACAGAACCTCTGGGCCCATTAAACAGTAATTCCCCATTCTTCCTTCCCCCAGCCCCTGATAACCCCTCTTCTGCTTTCTGTCTCAATGAATTTGCCAATTCTAGATGTCTCATGTGAGAGAAATCATATGTCTTTAATGTCTGGCTTATTCGCTTAGTGTAGTGTTTTCATTTGTTCCTATTGTGGAATGTTCCAGAACTCCACTCCCTTTTAAGGCTGGATACGATTTCCTTGTATGGCTCGACCTCATTTTAATTATTCATTCATCTGTTGCTGGACATTGTGTTGTTTTCCCCTTTTTGGCCACTGTGATCAAAACTACTATGAACATTTGTGGGCAAGCATCCATTTGAGCCCCTGGTTCCAGCTGTTCTGAGGCAAACACCTCGACATGGAGTTCCTGGACCATAATGGTCCTTTTATATTTAACTGAGGAACCCCCACACTCTTCTCCACAGCAGCTGCGCCGTTTTATATTACCACCACAGCACTTGAGGGGTGCAATTTCTCCACATCCTTGCCAACATTTGTTATTTTCTAGTGTTCTTTTTCTTTCTTTCTTTCTTTTTTTTTAAAGATTTTATTTATTTGTCAGAGAGAGAGCGAGCACAGGCAGACAGAGTGGCAGGCAGAGGCAGAGGGAGAAGCAGGCTCCCTGCCGAGCAAGGAGCCCGATGTGGGACTCAATCCCAGGACGCTGGGATCATGATCTGAGCCGAAGGCAGCCGCTTAACCGACTGAGCCACCCAGGCGTCCCTGGTATTGTTTTTCTTAATAACCATCCTGGAGGGAGTGAAGTGATATCCCGTTGTGCTTTTTTTTTAAGATTTTATTTTTAAGTAATCTCTCCACCAACCTTAGGGCTTGAACTCAGGACCTCAAGATCAAGAGTTTTGTGCTCCACTGACTGAGACAGCCAGGCGCCCCTCTCACTGTGCTTTGGATTTGCGTTTCCCTAATGCGCATCTTTTCATGGGCTTATTGGCCATTTGTATATCTTCATTGGGGAAATGTCCATTCAAGTCTTTTGGCAATATTTGAGTTGATTTTTTTGTTGTTGTTGGGTTGGAGTTCTTTATATATTCTGGATACTAATCCCCTACCATATATATGATTTGTGAATACTTTCTTCCATTATGTGTGTTGCCTTTTCATTCTGCTGATAGTGTCCTTTGATGAACAAAAGTGTCTAATTTTGATAAAGGCCAATGTATCTATTTATTGCCTGCGTTTTTGGTGTCCTATCTGTGAAATCCTTGCAAAATCCAGTGTCACGATGATCTCCCCCCGTGTTTTTTTCCTAATAGTTTTTTTTATTTTTTAAAGATTATTTATTTGACAGACAAAGATCACAAATAGGCAGAGAGGCAGGGAGAGAGAGAGGAGGAAGCAGGCTCCCCGCTGAGCAGAGAGACCGATGCGGGGCTCGATCCCAGGACCCTGGGATCATGACCTGAGCCGAAGGCAGAGCCTTTAACCCACTGAGCCATCAGGCGCCCCCCTAATCGTTTTTTTTTTAAGCTATGATTGTTCTCTCATCTTCACAGTGATTGATCTAACAATTGTGTGGCTTTAGCTCTTCCCTCAGGTGTTGGACTAGTTTTAACTTTTGGACATCGTAGAAGGTAAGGGACCAACCCTTCCTTTTTTAGGGGGGGCATGTGAATACCCAGCATTTTCAGCCCCATTTGCCAAAAAGACCATCCTTTTCCCACTGAATGCTCTTGACACCCCTGCTGAAATAACTGACCTTTTTTTTTTTTTAAACAATTGACCACTGTTAAAAAACAGACATATTTTTTCTGATACTCCCATGTATGTGAAATTAGAAATTAATAAATCTGGGGGTGCCTCAGTTTGGGCTCAGGTTATGATCTCATGGGTCATGAGATCGCGTCCTGCATCAGGTTCCATACTCAGTGGGGAGTCTGCTGGAAGATTCTCTAATACAGAAATCTTTAAAAAAATAAAAATTACTAAATTTGTACACCTTTTCTCCTGTGAATCTGCCCCTGGTCAGCTTATCTGCAGACCCAGCCACTGAACATAGGAGGGGCCTTCTCTCTCCTGAGGTTTCTGGCAATGGGGATGGGGAGTCACTGGCTGGAACTTTCCCCTCAGTCCAGAGGCTGCACTGCAGAGTCCCCGGGGCCTGGTGAGGCAGACAGGGTGCGGATTCTTCTCGGTCTCCTGGCTCTCCACAAGCCAAGTCATACAAAGCTCTGCCGATTTCCTCCCTTCCAAAACTGCCAGGAGCTGAGAACACACGGGTGTGAACCAGCTCTTCGGGGTGGGGGGAGCAGCCCTTGTGATTTTTGTTGGGGTGCTCCTGCTTGTGTCCAATCCCTTCCCTTCCAGTTGTTCACAGGGTGCCGTTGCTCACAGGGAGCGTCCCAGAGCAGGACAAAGGCAGGGGTCCTGCCGCCTTGATGTTCAAGGCGGCTTCACAGCCTGGCAAATCCGAGGTTCTCGCCGGCCTGCTGCGGGTCGCCAGTGAAAAAACCAAACTGGAGGAGATGAGCCGGACTCTAAGCCCTGGGAATGCTCCCTCTGGTTTCCGCTGGCGCAGGTTGTCTGCTCGTGTTGAGTGGCTAGCCGGCAGGCTAGGGACCCGAGATGCCAAGTGACATGCAGGATTTCAGACAGTGCCAGGCCTCAGGGGGCTTCGTCTTAGTAAGGCGTCCCAGTCCCCAAGGGGCTGTGTCGTCTCTACTCTCGTTGTCCTGTCGGTGCTGGGTAAGTCCCATCTCAGCATCACCCGCCCATTGTCCCTGATGACTACAGGTGACTCATTTTTGCGGGAGACCGAAGACATGAATAAATGTCTTTCTTTTTTGCTTTTAACCCCCTGTGGCAGTGACACTCTGCTCCCTTGGCCATCTTCCGGAGTGGCCTTTTCAATCATCGCAACTACGTCTTCTGCACTGGTCCTGGGGATGCCTCTTGTTTTCCTGCTGAACATTCATTCTAACTCAGGAAAGTTAATTCTGGGTCTTTCCATGGAAGGCCTTACTGGGTTGAGTTGTTATTGGACCTGGTGTACATCTGACGAGCCTACTTGTCAATGGCCACAGAGGGAGCCTTTGATTTGGAAAAACTTGCATGTTGGGAAAAGATTTTGGCGAGCGTTCATCCTCAGCGAATGTCTTATCATTACCTTTAAAAAGAAAACCGCAGGCCCATCGTGGAGTCGCTTGATGCCCCCGACATCAGGAAATCAAGATTTAATACTTAACCTAAAAGCAGTTTGAACCCCCTCAGAAACGTAGCCTTAACCAGCCCCAAGAGGGAATGGAGGCAATCTCCGGAGACCCCTGCCCCCTTAGGAAGATGACCTTGACTGAGCCAAGCTGTCTAGTAAAACCTTCCTCCCTTCCTTCCTCTTTCTCCCCACCTTCCTCCTCCTCTTTTTTTTCCCTTCTTTTTTCTTCTTCTCCTCCTCCTTTTCCTTCTTTTTCTCCTCCTGCTCCTTTCTTTTTCCTTTTTTTCTCCTTCTTTTTCCTCTTCTCCTTCTTCTTTTTCTCCTCCCCTGCTTCCTCCTTCTTCTTATTATTTTATGCCCGCTCTCTGCCTTTATAAACCTTTCCTTTCCTAGCTCAGCAGAGCTCCCCTCTGCTTGCTGGACGGGATGCCGCCTGATTCACGAAGCATTTAATAAAGGCAATTACACCCCCAAGTTTCCTGGGGGGAGTTTTGTTTTTTAACAGTACCTAAGACTGAACTGAAAGGAGGACACAAAAGAGCACCGGGGCTGGCCTTAGGGGCTCCTTTAACAAGATTAAATAACAGAAATCTAAACCAGATTTAGAACAAAAATCATGAGCCACATTCATGGTAAATTCCTCTCCTCCATTCTTCTTATGCCCCTTTACCCCCAACACCCTGTCCCCTGGGTTCGACTCCCGCACCTGCGTCTTCCAAATCTGGCCTCACCTCTTCAGCAAATTCTTTTATTTATTTTTTAAATTTTATTTACTTATTTATTTGACAGAGACATAGCGAGAGAGGGAACACAAGGAGAGAGAGTGGGAGAGGGAGAAAGCAGGCTCCCGGCCGAGCAAGGATCCCAATGTGGGGCTCGATCCCAGGACCCTGGGATCATGACCCGAGCTGAAGGCAGACTCCTAACGACTGAGCCACCAGGCACCCCCAGCAAATTCTTTTAATCCCTAAAACTCCTCTGACTTACCCAGAAAATCCCTCAAGCACCCAGCAGCCAGCATGAACTTTCTTTTCCCTGTAAGTATTCCCGAAAGCATTCTGGCTTGATGTCTGGGCCCAGGGTCACAGGTTACTCCTGAAAGCACCGATGGAGAAGAAGAGAGTTTAGCAGAGGCTCCGGGAACATGGTTCTTGCTGCCGCTGCTGACTCCTCCTACTTCCCAGGGCTCCGTAATCGAAACCCAGATGCCCTTCCTGAAGGCATCACTGAGCATAGCTTCTAGGCCCTGGACAGCATCAGACCTTTTAAAGTACGAAAGCCCCTTTCCTCCCACTGTCGGAAGACACCACCTAACCTGGAAAGTTGGAGAGATTCGTGATCATTTGTCACCTGCTCTTCGGGAGCTTGACTGGCTTTTACGGGGTGTCCTTCTGGGAGCACTTCCTTACGGGGTGTAAAAAACCCATGATTAGTCTGTGGTTATAGGCCAAGACCTCCTGGAGAAAACTCCCCACCCTGGGGAAACAGAGGCCCAGAACCCCTCTCAGCCCTCCTCCAGATGAGCAGGAAGTGACATAGGTGGGCGCCCTGGGCAAAAGGCTCGAGGACTGATTCTAGAGGCCTTTCCCCCCTGAAAGGTGAGCCTGGCTGGGGGTTCAGTTGTGGACCCTCAGAAGGCCAGCACCCCCGGCCTTTGCAGACATGTTATACAGGCTTCTCAGAAACACTGTGTTACACTTAGAAACCCACCAACACAGGCATTGTCTTGTTTCCGCTTTGGTTGGAAATCTTGCCCCTGTTATAAGGAGGCAAATCCAAAATAGCGTGGCTGGCCAGGCCAGACCATCTCCACCATCTCTCAGTGCTGTTACAGATGCTGCTTCTCGATTCTATGAAAACAGCTTGCAGGGGAGCAGGAAGAAAAAGGAATTAAAAGTCAGCAGTCCTAGCCTGGCAGGTTGCGTCCTCAGAAAAACAGAAGTTGGCCCCAGGAGCGACTCAGAGTCCACCCGTTTCTCCTGCCAACTGCAGAGCCTCACCTACTTGGGTCAAGACCACTGCGGATACGGCAAGAAGCCAAGGTCAAGGGGTGCCTGGGTGGTTCAGGTCAGGATCCCAGAGTCCTGCTCAGTGGGGAGTCTGCTTCTCCTTCTCCTTCTGCCCCTCCCTCCTGCTCATGCGCCCTCCCTCTCTTCTTCTTGGCCAAGGCCAAGGCACTGGGCAAACAACCATCCTGCACTGGAAACAAAAGGAAGCTTAACTAACGATCTTCAGGGACCCCAGCACCCTCAGAGGGTCCATGCTCCCCCTTCTGTGGGCCAAGCACAGTCACACCGAAGCCCCCGCTACTTAACTTAGATGGGAGCTGGGTTTCTTGATGGGTGCTGGTGCAACTTTGTCTACTGCTGGCCGGGGGCACTCACGTCCAGCCTCCACCTCGAATTTCACCCACGCTGGCAAAGTCTCCAGACAACCTGTTGTATTGCCTCCCTCGGGCCCCCTGAGATCCTTGGGCCTTCCTTACGCCCCACCAGGCCTTGGTGGTCTTTCCCACTCCTCACCCTGCAAATCATTGGGTAGAGCTGTGTTCTGTAAATGCAATGGCACCATATACTGTAATAAATATGGTATTGGTCCTGCCCTCACACGGAGCCTCCAACCTCCTACTCTCCCCATATTCTCCCTGATAGAGGCCCAGGTAAATTCCTCTTAAGAGGACTCAGCCTTAAAATAGGTCCCAGTTGGGCGGTGAGGGGGTGGGGGGGGGTGGGCTGGGTCAATCAGCAGAGCATGTGACTCTTGATCTGGGAGTTGTGTTCAATCCCCACTTGGGGGGTAGGGATTACTTAAAAATAAAACCCTGGGGACGCCTGGGTGGCTCAGTTGGTTAAGCGGCTGCCTTCGGCTCAGGTCATGATCCCAGAGTGCTGGGAGTCGTGGGATCGAGTCCCACATCGGGCTCCTTGCTCGGCGGGGAGCCTGCTTCTCCCTCTGCCTCTGCCTGCCACGCTGTCTGCCTGTGCTTGCTCTCTCTCTCTCCCTCTCTCTCTGACAAATAAATAAATTTTAAAAAATATTAAAAAAAAAAACCTGGGGGGAAAAATAAAAATAAATAAATAAGAGATAAAATAAATCCTTAGGGGGTGAAAAGGTCAGGACTAGTCTTTGGGCATCATACACAAACAGCTGGAGGACTGCTGAGCTAGGAAGGTGGAGGAGTTGCCTGGGGAAGAAATAAAGCTTTCTCGGGGGGGACCATCTCCCAGCTCCTTCCCCCTCTCCCTTCCCCCCCACTACGTGTACAGAATAAGGAACTGAACCCACAAGACTATTATAATATGATGTCCTGATCTTTACTTCTTCGCCCCGTGGTACCCTCAATCTCGCCTGTGAAAAAGGAAGGAATATTTGATACAGGAGAGAATCAAATCTACCAGTCTGTGTAAGACCAAAGAGCCAGGAATGGGTGACGTTCGGGGGGGACCCTGTGGCCCGGACCCCAGGCACCATCGTCACCTGGATCCTTGCTGGAGCAGCTCTCTTCCCAGCCCGCTGCCTCCCAGCTCGAGATTTCTCTTTGCGTCCATGTTTAGAGGGAGATGCCAAACATGGCCTTGCATCCTGGGGGATGCTGTGAGCACTCCCTCGTATTTTCCCAATTCTCTTTTTTTTTTTCCCCAAAGATTTTACTTATTTACCTGAGAGAGAGGCAGTGAGAGAGCATAAGCAAGGAGAAGGCCAGAGGGAGAAGCAGACTCCCCGTGGAGCTGGGAGCCCGATGCGGGACTCGATCCCGGGCCTCCGGGATCATGACCTGAGCCGCAGGCAGTCGTCCAACCAACTGAGCCACCCAGGCGTCCCGTATTTTCCCAATTCTTTAAAGCTGCCTTAGATATTCCTGTCTGCTATACCCCTGTGGCAGCCAGGGACACTTGGTCTCATACATGTCAGTAAAAATCAAAGAGTTGATTTGCCCGGTGATTCTTGATCTAAGGTTTGTTCACTTGCAGCATGGTGACATGGACCAGAAGGAAAGAGACGTCATCATGAGGGAATTCAGGTCAGGGTCAAGCCGTGTTTTGATCACTACGGACTTGTTGGCTCGTGGGATTGATGTGCACCAAGTGTCATCGGTTCTAAATTATGATCTACCGACCAATCGTGAAAACTATATTCACAGAATTGGCAGAGGGGGTCGATTTGGGAGGAAAGGTGTGGCTATAGACTTTGTTACTGAAGAAGACAAGAGGATTCTCCGTGACATTGAGACTTTCTACCATACTACAGTGGAGGAAATGCCAATGAATGTGGCTGACCTTATTTAATTCCTGGGATGAGAGAGTTTTGAATGCAG
>PISX010019025.1:0-39178 GCA_004024625.1 Mellivora capensis
TTGGGGTACAGATGGCCCTTCTTTTCACCACATCTGTATCTTTGGGGTAAATACCCAGTAGCGCAATTGCAGGGTCATAGGGAAGCTCTATTTTTAACTTCTTGAGGAACCTCCACACTGTTCTCCAGAGTGGCTGCACCAACTTGCATTCCCACCAACAGTGTAAGAGGGTTCCCCTTTCTCCACAACCTCTCCAACATTTTGATAAATGCTAGAATTAATAAGTAATAACATTTTAAAAAGAGTACATGTGCTATTTATTTGGAGGAATGGAAAGAAAGACAGAGATTTGATAGTGTGTCCTACTCCTAAGCCTAAGGAATAGAGAGTCATGAACTTGGAAGGGTAGGTGGCACATTTTTTTAAAAGTGGTGATAGAACATTAGAAATACTGAGCCAACATGATTGATTACCAATTCTAAGGTCTAGGGATGTAGTACCTCAACGGTCACTATAAGATTTTGTGCCAAAATTACTGAAAAAATAAAATGATGCTATTGATAGAAATGTATATTTCAGAAAGAGGACTGAGTTTTGAGCTAAGGATAAGTTTGATTAAATACTTTAATTTTGGACAGAAAAACATCCAAAAGGAAATGCCCAGTAGAAGGGCTAAGTATGACTGGTGCTTAAGGATTTCTTAGGACTAGAGAAAACCAATTATGAGTCATCAGCAAAAAGATAAACCTGAGAGTAGATACATTTTTAAATGAATGTGGAAATAAAAAGAGTGCTGGGTAGAAAATGAGTACTGGGCAGGAAAAGGGCCTAGAATTATCATTCCATAGAAGCATTGAGCTAAAAGTAACTGAATTATTTCTATCTCTTCTGCAATGGGAAAAAATAAAACTTTTTATAATATTTGATGTGGTCAGTAGGTATTTGGTTGACAAATGGAATATTTATAGGTTTTTAAGATAGCCTACTCTGTTGCCCGACAATTTAAACAACTGGAAAAAGCCTTTCTTGTATTGAGCCCCATATGACCAAACTATTATCTTTGACTTTGGTTACAGTTCCTGGCACAGAGTAGGCATTCAAGCAATGTTTGTTAGATGACCAGATGGTTCTCCTTTTGTTCTCAGCCAATTCAGTAAGTCTACTCTCTTCCATATGTAAGCCAGATGGCTGAAAATTTACATGAATTTTTAGCTGTATAAACCAAAGTAACTCAAATTATTGTGATTGTCTATTGTGCATCTCCACTTGTCTTTTTATTTTTAAGGTAAATATTCTGAATTTACAAAGAAAATTCTCTTAAGATATCCAGACAGTTTAAAGAAGATAAATGAAGAAATATGTCACATGGCTTCCTTCTCAATAGAAGTAGATGGTGTTTTTGTCTTGAGTGGAAATATTTGAAGAGACAAAGTTTTGTCAAGTGGCTTTGGAAGAGGGTATTTAAGATGTATAAAAAGATTGTGGAATACCAAATAAATTGTATAGATCACGAATTTTCAACAGGCCATGTAAGTCCTAAAACTTATTGAAAAATAGCTATCATTATGGAAATTGTGGAGAAAAAAGACATGAGAAGACTGCATAATGCAGAAGACAAAGTAGAGACCACATAAAATATGACACTAACATGTTAGACCATTGAAAGCTCTCTCTTCTCAGATTTTTTCCATATCAGAATCCTACTTGTTCTTTTATTCCATCAGTCCACCATAGGTTGTGTTAGCCTTGTATGGATCACTGGACCAGGTGAGGCCAGGAACTGCATCTCTGGTGAGGAATTGTGCCTTAGGGTACACCCAAGTTTAGGTTTCTATAAGCAGGAAGAGATTTGATTTATGGAATACTTAACCCTTATTTAGGAATGGCCACAGATAAACTACCTCTCTTTCTTGGGTAGTTTCTGCTACTCAGAGTTGACAGATGGTGGACAAGAGATGATGACTATTGTTTGAGTTTCCCTTCCACTAATTGCTACTATAACACAATGATTAAGAGCATGGATTTGGGAGTCAAAGAGATCTGTGTTTAAATTCTGGTTTTGTTGCTTACTAGTTTGTGTAAGCAGTACTATGTTACTTAACATCTCTGGTTACCATTTTTCACCTAAAGTGGGAATACAATATGTAGGTTGCTACAAGTTTTAAATGGTTGTTTTAAGGGTTAAATGAGGAGATACATCTAAAGTGCCTTGCTTAATGGCTATAACAATTAAAAAATATATATATTATTGGGTTCCTGTCCTTCCAGAATCCTTGACTTTCCCATTACAAGGAAAATTTATATTCTCCAATTTCATACTAAGATATGTTCATGATCTTAAAACTTAGGGATCATATATACACAATTTGTAATAATGGACCCTTTAGGTATTATAGGAAACTTCTGTCTGAGCAGAAGTCTTAGATTGGTTCCAGGATGTCCTGAAATGTAGCAGAGGTTTAGGAGAGAGAAGTCAGTGAATAAACAATGATGTTTGCAAAAGGACTGATGATATTAAAGAAGAAGCTAAACTTACCCCCCAGTTAAAAGCAAAACTGCAGACTTCCCTACCTTCATAACTACCTGCCCTTGCAAAGTCTGACCTCCCAATAAACTTACTCCATAGAGGAGATCAGGGCAGCACAGAGTATATATGGAGGAATGTACAGGTATGAACTTTCTCAAAGAAAGGGCTCAGTGGAAACCGACACACACTTGTACAGTGCTCATTCATTCTTCAAGTCCTGAGAGAAGTAGAAATGAAAAATTGGCAAGGAAATCTTAGAGTTCTTCCTAACACTTCTCAAAGGGTTGGAATTCCTGTTTTATTGTCACAGGAAGGAACAGGGAGAATTTGAAAGGATATCTGCTCTTATATGTATCAAATAGGGATGACTTCAAAGGAGAAAGAGACCCTTTCCTTTTATTGGTTCTACGCTTTGATACTGCTTGGTAAGGATATGGCCATGCTCATTCATTTAAGTATGGACTGTGGCTGCTTTCATACCACAACAGCTGACTTGAGTAATTGTGACAGAAAACATATGGCCCACAAAACCAAAAAATATATATTGTCTACCCCTTTGTGGAAAAGTGTGAAGACCCCTGATCTGTATCAATCCAGGAAGCCCATGGGTAATTTCCTGTTTGTCAAGTAGTATAAAAAGCCTAAAATGGCAAAGGGACAGTCTCAACTCAAATTCAATGCAACAGTTGCTATGTCCCATGGTGGAAGAATGTTTCTCTTGGGTGCTAAATCCTCCAACCAGAAAAGTTCATAGTTTTAGGGACAATTAAAAAAAATGTTTTATAAGTGGGTAATAAAGTACTATAATGGAAGGTGCCACACCTATGTCCACTCCTGGTTTCCAGCCCCATGTATTCTAACATTGGGAGAAACAGCATTTCATCTCAGTCACAGGCTCAGAATATATGCCATAGCCCAACCTTGCAAGGTGTTAATTGCCAACTGGTGCTGTAACTACATCTTTGATAAACCTTAGTTTATATGGGTAATGAGGTCCATGGTAAGAGTAGTGAGCTCCATGAGGATCAGCCCAACATCACGTGGCATTAGGGAAATACAAATCAAAACCACAATGAGATATCACCTCACACCAGTCAGAATGGCTAAAATTAACAAGTCAGGAAACAACAAATGTTTGAGAGGATGTGGAGAAAGGGGAACCCTCTCTTGGTGGAAATACAAGCTGGTATAGCCACTCTGGAAAACAGTACGGAGGTTCCTCAAGAAGGTAAAAATAGAGCTACCCAATGACCTGACAATTGCACTGCTGGGTATTTACCTCAAAGATACAAATGTAGTGATCCAAGGGGCAACCACACCCCAAAGTTTATAGCAGCAATTGTCCACAATAGCCAAACTGTGGAAAGAGCTGAGATGTCCATTGACAGATGAATGGATAAAGAAGATATGGTGTACACACACACACACACACACACACACACACAGGAATATTACTCAGTCATTAAAAAGGATGAAATCTTACCGTTACACTAACATGGATGTAACTGGAAGGTATTATGCTAGTTAAATAAGCCAATCAGAGAAAGATAATTATCATTCAGTTTCATTCACATGTGGAATATAGGAAACAGCACAGAGGACCATAGGGGAGTGGAAGGAAAACTGAATGGGAAGAAATTAGAGAGTGAGACAAACCTAGAGAGACTAGTAACTACAGGAAACAAGCTGATGGTTGCAGGAGGGGAGGTGGGTGGGATGATGAGGTAACTGGGTGATGGACATTAAGGAGGACACATGATGTGATGAGCACTGGGTGGTCTATGCAACTGATGAATTACTTACCGAACTCTATACCTGAAACTAATGATGTACTATTTGTTGGTTAGTTGAAGTAAAAAACAAACAAACCCTCCTTGACACTAATCTTCAAAAATTCTCCCTCTGAGTCACTGACCAAATAGCCAAATCATGCCTGAAAATCAGTATAGACCCATGCCCTAGACCATCTGTCCCTCTAATATACCAGCAGTTATTACTTTGTATGGTTCTGATATGCACGAATTTCACTTATCATGGTTTACTTAAGTAAATATCATGGTTTAGTCTCAACACCATTCAAATTTTAGTTACCATGGTATATTAACTATGAGAAATTGCCTAATGTATAAACTTCACTGCCAACTCTTCAATCCACAAATCACTATGTAAACAACAGATGCACATAGTGATCAGTGACAAACTGTGTCACTTCTTCCAAAGACTACTGGTGACTGGTCACTGCTCATCTGTTATTCGGTTCATACACAGCAAAGTCTGTCATTTTAATGCTTCTCTGTCTCCCAATGATAAACCCATTTGAACTTTACAAAAATGTAAGAGAGTTAACCCACAAAGATAGACGTGGCAGAGAAGTGAAAACTTAATGCTGGAAGTGAAATTCAAATCAAATGTAAAACAAGTTATAGAAAAACAGCTGACCTTGGGAATGTTGACATTTTTGCCATTTGAGAGACTCCAGATATGTAGCAAAGGCAAACTTTCTGATATAAAGGAAGAAGGTGGTTGTGACAAGAAGTGAAGATATTCCAAGGAAGTGATGCTGACTCCCCCCCAAAAGTACATAAGAAACATTAAAAGAACTCTCAGAGATACTTCATGATACTTACTGTGGTAAGTGCAAAGGGTAAAATGTTCAATGGGTATAAAAGAGTATAGCAATTCACTAAGGCATAGAAAAGAAAGCTCTCTCCATTTTTAAATTTACACAACAATGAGTTAAACACTTTTTAAATTACTTTTGATGAGCTTTTCCTTTTTTTATAAAGAAATAAAATAATTTTCAATGTTTCTAATGTTTTAAATTACAGTATGTTACATAAATATTAGTTTTACTATTTTTTATTTCCCTATACATTTGTAATTGATAGAAAGTTTTTAATGTTTGACAAAAAATATTAAAGGTCACAGAACAACACAAAACAAAAATAACAACAGCTTTTCCCACTGAATATTAAGATTGCTTTTCAAAGTTATATCTCACATGGCCATTTTTTGTCTCAAACTACTGTACAAAGTGAGGCAGATTAAGAAGATTCTATCTATTAGGATGGCCATTCCCAAGTCTCATCCAAGGATATTTCTGGTCATTTCATGCTGATGCCAGCATATGAAGCAGGACAATTTTCAAAATAAGCTCAATTTCTTTCTTTCTTGGTCATCCATCCTACAGAATTCCCCATGAAGCCATAATAAACAGCAGTGCCACAGAAGTAATTTCAGTGAAAATGCAAGCTAACTGTTCAAGCAGTTTATAATTTTGAAGCCCTGCCCAGTTACATTTCCACTTGAAGTTGGAGTGGTGTGGGCACGATCAACTTCATCTGATCGTGTAACAGTTAATGCCCAGTCCTTGATGGATAGCTCAGGTTGCACATCCATCTTGTTTTCCACAGTCACTCTCTGTCAGTGTCCAATGGTAAACTGAGAGCTGTTTTTCTTCAAAAGGGAACAGTTGTAGAAGAGCATAATTTTTCTCCATAACCTCTATTGTGATTCTCTTATTGGGGCTTATCTGAAACTTCAAACAACAATCTGATCTTCCAAAAATACTTTAATTCAATTGGTTCCACTGAGTTCTCCCAATCTATATTTCGACAAGCAGGAGAGTTTTCTCAGGTTCTACTCAAAATTGGTAGACCTTTGGGTCACTTAGTACATTGTTCATAATACTAACCAAAATATGTTAAAAGTTGTCTCAAAAGTTAAAGAGGTCTAGCAAATGACATCACGAGCTTTGACATAAAGTGAATACACACTAGGTATAACAACTTATTTTTCTCTTTGGAAAGAAAAATCTCTGTACCCCAGACTACTGGATCCCCAGAAACTTAACCAATGTGAACAACTGTATTGGGGGGGGATTCTACTTCTACCTTCTGTCCTACAAAAACATTTATAATATCTGCCACTTCCTGTTTTCTAAAGCCCATGAAAATGGTGTAAAAAATGTAGGGCATTGATGGGGTTTCCTGTAGGCTGCTAAGACAATCAAGTTTCCTGAGAATTCAATTATGGATCAGAGTTAGAGAGGTTACCTAATTCTAGGCAAAATAGGAATAGTTACTGCTACCCTGATGAGTGAAAGCAAATTGCCTTTGGTGATTCCTGGTTTTGAGCTGGAGAGAAAGCATTTGTTTTGCTCTATCGTCAGGGGTGGTAGTGTTCTGTGCCCACAGAATCATCTGAACCAGCTGTTGCAACTGGACTTGCTTACTTTAATTATATTTTTCTAATATTTATGCCTTTTATTTCTCTTTCTTGTCTTCCTGGGCTGGCTAAGACATCCACTACAATATTGAAGAGAAGTGGCAAGAGTGTACATCATTGAGTTGTTCCTAATCTCAGAGAAAAAGTGCTCAGTCTTTTTCTTTAAGTCCAATATTGGGTAGCTATATTTTGTACATGTCCTTAGAAGGTTGAGGAAATACTCTTCTATTTCCAGTTTGCTAAATTTCTTTTTTCTGAGTGGGTGTGGAATTCTGTCAAATACTTTATGCATCCATTGAAATAATCATGCATTCTTCCTTTTTTTTTCCTGATAAGATAGTAGATTACTTTGATATTTTTTTAAATGCAAAACCAACTTTAAGTATCTGGATTAAAACTCTTTTAGTCAAGATGTATTATTCTTTCACATATTGCTAAGTTTGATTTGTCAATATATTGCTAAATATTTTTAGATCTATATTCATGAGGGATACTGGTATGTAATCCTCATTTCTTGTAATGGCCTTGCCTGAGAACACTTTGTAAATATTTGCTGAATAAATGAATCCAGTACAAAGATAAAACACAAAAATCCAGTTTACTACCACAGTTACACACTAAAATACATGCACATTTGGGAGAAGACTGAGACCTCCCCACTTCCAGATATATCAACTTTAGCCCATTTCCCCATACTGTATGCAATGCAAACTTTCTAAAAGGTAAATTTTAGTTTGCTAATTCCTTCTTAAAAACCTGTCATTGATCACTTGGCATCAGGGAAATACAAATCAAAACCACAATGAGATACCACATCACATCAGTCAGAATGGCTAAAATTAACAAGTCAGGAAATGACAGATGTTGGTGAGGATGCAGAGAAAGGGGAACCCTCCTTCACTGATGGTGGGAATGTAAGCTGGTGCAACCACTCTGAAAAATATGGAGGTGCCTCAAAACGTTGAAAATAGAGCTACCCTATGACCCAGCAGCAGCACTACTGGGTATTTGCCCTAAAGGTACAAATGTAGTGATCTGAATCAGCACATACACCCAAATATTTGTAGCAGCAATGTCCACAATAGACAAACTATGGAAAGAACCTAGATGTCCATCAACAGATGAATGGACAAAGAAGCTGTGGTATTCATTTACAATGGAATACTATACAGCAATCAAAAAAACACGAAATCTTGCCATTGGCAACATTGTGAGTGGAACTAGAGAGTATTATGCTAAGTGAAATAAGTCAATCAGAGAAAGACATTATCATATGATCTCCCTGATATGAGGAATTTAAGAGGTAGGGCAGGGGGTCATGACGGGTCGTGGGAGGTAGGAAAGGACAAAATGAAACAAGATGGGATTGGGAGGGAGGCAAACCATAAGAGACTCTTAATCTCATGAAACAAACTGAGGGTTGCTGGGGGGTAGGGGGGTACAGACAGGGTGGTTGGGTTATGGACATTGGGGAGGGTATGTGCTATGATGTGTGCTGTGAATCATGTAAGCCTGATGATTCACTGACCTGTACCCCTGGGGCAAATAATACATTACATGTTAATAAAAAATTTTAAAAAACCTTGGAAATTAAAATCAAAAAACAAAAAACAAAAACCAAAAGAAAATCTATCATTGGTTCCTATTACCCTCAGAGCAGTTTAAGTGTTTAAGTTTTTGAAGTTCCCACCTTTTATATCTCTAAAGTACCAGCAGACAGCACTAGTAATGAATTACGTACTTTATTGACTCAGAGGATTTTTGCACTTACTTGCTAATCTCTCTATTGGGAACCCTTTATCTCCCCTCTCCACTGCCAATGTACATACACACACACAGCTACACGCTTGTCATTTTGCCTAATTCCTAAAAATTCTTTTGGTCTCCTTGTAAATATAATTTTCATCCTTTCCATGAGGGAGCTCTCCCTAGGCCCCAAGACTGAATACAACCCTTTGTTATGTGCCCATGGTGGGGTGGGAATGGGGATAAGATGAAGTAGGTTTTGTCAGCAGATCTGGATTCAAATCTTAGTACTGACACTTATTATCTGAAGATATTGTAGAAGTTACTTAACCTCTGTTTCTCATAAGCCTCAAAATGAACCTAAAACAGTTTGTTATGAAGAATAAATGAAAGAGGTATATACTACATAAGCGGACATCCTTGGATCAATGCAAAAAAGATGGTAAATTTTCAAAATGGAGTGTGTCCAAAAAAATGGACACTATTTTTTGACATATTAATTTTACCATGACAAAACTTAGTACCATTGTTATAATTCTCCATGCATTTTCTGTTTTTAAATTGGATGGTAAGTTCTTTAATATTATATTCACTGTCACTTTAGTTTTCACCATAGTACTGGGAATGAAATTGTTCATAAAATGTAAACTGTTGCTATTCTTAATATTATTATTATGAAAACTTAGAGTTGGATTTTTCTAAATCAGGTATCTTAAGGGTTGAACAGGGAAGAATGATTCTATTTAAGGGCTGAATGAAATCACACTGGAGAAAATAGGGGTAGCACATGGGACCCTCAAGGTGACAGGAAGTCAGGTAGGGTGACCATGTACTGGGGAACTGGTATTAAGAACTATGGCATTGAGTACCATGGCTTTAGGAGCCTAGTTGGAAGGTCCTAGAGACCAGATTTGCTATAGGAAAGTGTTCTTAAATGAGCCACAAGGACCTGGTTTCTTGGAAATGGCAGAATAGAATTCATAGACTTGGAGACTTCTTTTACTGGAAGTTCCAGGGCTCTTAGACAGCCATTGGAAGGGAAGAAAATGCATAAAAAGGAGTTGGAGTTAGATTTCCTACAGGTTGTGTAGGGCTGAGCTGGATTGAATAGATACAGAAAAATAAATATCAGCATCAATAATTTATCACAAACTCCCTGATATCATGCACTGTGGGACTGGTAATTCACAGAGCATCCTGCGGTGGGGGCACAGGAGATAAGGATAGAGATGAAAAGATCAGATGTGAAGACAGATTGCTGAGTGGCAGACTCCATACCATAGGCTGTTGGTGATCAGTTCTGTCAGCTAAGTTACAGTGGACAAGAAGGATCTGGGCAAGAACTTAGTGTTCTCCTTTGGCCAGCTCACCTAGGATTCCTAGCCCTCCCTCCTGCTTCCTCATTCATGGTCCTGTGGGGTGAGGGAGGTGGGAGAAGGTAGGAAGCTTTATGGTGGCCATTCTTACATCTTGTAGGTCATGGAGAAAATTCATATTGACTCAGGAGTATGCTACACTTTCCCAACTCTGTTTTTTAAATTTACTATTAATGGACTTTTAGGTCACTTTGAAGGTCCTGAGTTATATTGGAAAAATTTGTACAGTTCACAAATAAAGTCCTCTGAATTTCTATCAAATTACCCACATGGCTAGTTGTGGCTGCCAATGATTTACTCTTACTATTGTCCCTCTCCAGCACCCTTGCCTTGGCCCTGACGCTACTGGCCATTCATGAGGTTATGGCTTCACTAGGTTAAGCTGACATGCACACTGGTATTGGCATTGATGTGAGCAATGACACTGTAAATCACCACAAAGTCAAGAAGTACCAACATAAAATTATGGTAAAGCCGTCTGTTAAAGCAAGGAGGATAACTTTCCTTCATTTCTGTGATACTTTTTGTTTCTTTCGTTCCAGAGTAAACTTATGGTCCCAGTGACTCCTGGGGCTTCCATATTTCCACACCCAACAGCCCTTGGTTAAAAGCCTCTGGGGAAAAGCACAGTAAAATGGTATATAGGGGTCCTAGGGGATCTGGGGGGAGCACCATAATGGTCTACTACAATCGTCATCATCATGCATCCCCATGCACTAGATCCCACGGTAATCTTTAAATTTTTTTTAAATCATCACAACTGCTCTCATTTTATGGATAAGGAAGATGAGGGTTACATTGATTAAAAGCTTGCCCAAGGTCACTCAGTTAGAGCTTAGTGTATTTTGATAGTTCAGAGGTGATGGCCGCAGTCCTGAACGGAATGCAGTGTTGGAAATGCAGTGGATTTCCTCCACAATGCAGTGGAGGAAAATGCTGTGGATGATCCACGGGACTAGGTCAGAATTAGCTGGAAGGCTACCTGCACTGAACAATTCCTATTAAGCCTGGAGAAAAACAAACCAAGGAAAAGTCTCCCATTTGCCCTCTGGGTAGTCCTCCATGTCTAGATCCTGCCTGTGGATGTCTGTGAGCAGAGCTGTGAGCGTAATTAGCTTAGAGGGTCAGAGAGGAGCTGAACTGTGAGAAACTAGGCAGCATTGATGATCAGCAGCTGCAGTTAACTAGATAGCCCAGCACAGCCTCTTGTCACTAGAGAAGGTAGATCTTAGAACCGTAGTTTTTGTATCTTCAGGGACAGGCAATTTAAATCACGAATTTTCAACAATATTTTGACAAAAGAGCTCACTTGATGAGGAAATTTTTTTAACGAGAAAGAAAATACTTCTGTCCAGAGGGTTTTATTTTGAAATCTGACAGGAAGGGATTTTATAGCAATTGTCAAACTTTGTAGCCCATCCAGGAACGCCATTTAGTCAGACTGGGCAGTTGGGACCTGAGACCTAGGGACCATGATGGGATTAATCCCCTTTCCCTAAGAGCCAAGGAACCTTCCCCCTTCTCTCTGAGAAGCATGGAATTGTGCCACAGAGGCCCATAGACAGTTGAGCAACTGTCTGGTAGCCTAGTTGTAACAGGAGCCTTTAAGACGATGGCTTGTTGACCCTTGAAATTCTATTGACCTGGCATGACGGGCTATTATATTTGCCTCTTGGAATTTGAGTAGGCTTGTCTGTAAGAATAGTGGAATGGCCAAGTGTGCATAGAAGCATGCTTGAGGGACACTTTTTCTCTAGATTACCTCCCACATATTCCACCAGCCCCAATTATCCTCCTAGTGGGGTTGAGAGTTTTGATACCAGACTAATCCTGACGTAGTTTTGTCGTTATATCATAGCTACTCTGGGTGTTCAAATTTGCCTCAGCAAGACCTGGATTGTGCCAGATCAGCTACAGGGCTTCCCAAACTCACTGCAATTCTCCCAGGTGGAGCTCACCTGCGTTTGTGGAAAGGTTCCACTATGTTGCCCCACTGCCCTCCATCAGAAAGCCAAGGTTCTCCTCCTCGGCGACTGGCACCATGTTGCTGGAGCTGGAGTTGGAGCTGCTTCCTCTTGCACAAACCAAGATGTTACAAATCACCTGGTGTGCTGAAGGCTGTAGACTCGAGATTCTACAAGATCCAGCCTGGATGGGGACCACCTGGTGAGCTGTTCAATCCTAGGCTCAGAATTTCTAATTCAGTCATTCTGGAATGGGGCCCAAGGATCTGCATTTCTCACACATCCCAACAGAATGCTGATGTTGCTAGTTTAAGGACTGAACTTTAAGAATCCCTGAAGATACAAAAGTTTAGACACAAGCAGCAAGCTACCATGCGGCACGCTGAAAGTTGCACTCGGATAGAGCAGGTTGCAGGGAGGGAATGAATAATCAATTGCTGGCCGAGCATCAGCCAGACCAGGTGAGGACAATGAGGATTCTAGCTCTACCTCTTGTTTTTCACATTCTCCAGGATGACGTCAATTTGAAACATTCCCAACCTAGGAACACAAGCATCAGCCAAGACTCTGTAGCTCAGGCATGAAATCCAAATCCAGTCAATTCTCCTAAATATCTTACAAATCTACCAGCTTTCTTTATCCAGCCCCTGCTTCCTAGCTCATCCTCTCTCATCACCTTCCATAAGGACGGCCTCTTCCCCTCTCTGCTGCCTCTACTTAACAATCAATTCTCCACGCAGCTATGGAAACCATGATCTTATATGAAACCTTGATCACCTGTTTATATTATGTTCAAATGAATAAATAATTTGTTATGATCAAATTAAATTCAAGAACTATGCTTCTCACACTCTCTGGTGCATTCCCATTCTCAGCAAACTATTTGCTTGTATTTTATTCTTGCCAACTAAATGTTAAGCATCTCATAAGCAGGGACAATGTCTTTTTCTCTTGGCATCCATAGCACGTAGGTAGCGATCATAACTGAATTAATAATAAAAATGATGTACCAAGCACTTTAAACTCATTATCTTCCAACTTTAAATTACTGGCAAAATAGGCATCATTTACCCCACTTTTCAGACGAGGAAATGGAGGCTTGGAGAGGTTAAGGACCTTACCCACAATCACACAGCTAAGAAGTTGAGACTTGAATTCAGTTCTGTCAGCTTCAAGGTCTTATCATCCCAGATACATCTGCCACATGGTGCCCAGAGGAGACAAAATCATTCTTTGTTGCGTGAATAGATCTGCTGATAATCTATTTTACCGCGCCGGACAGGTAAGCCCCCTTTCTCCTGGATCTGTGTCTTAGCACAAGCTAGCCTTCACCTTCAATGCCCTTCTCACTCAGTGTGTTTGTTCATTTTTCAGGAATTAGCTCAGGCTCCCCTCTCCTAAAGCTGTGCTTTTCCTCCCCAGTGTTTCCATAGCATCTTAAATAAATGTTTTGAAACTTATCACAGCTTTACTAGTCTGATACTCTTTTCCTCTATCCTGAGTCTTTTAGCTTTTTGGAGAAACTCATTTAAACCTGCAGTGCCTGGAATAGAATATGTGAATTAACTAGGGTATTTTTGGTTGCAAGGAACAAACCTCAACTCAACATGGATTAAATAAAAAGGAAATTAATAGGGGCGCCTTGATGGCCATGTCGGTTAAGCATCCCACTCTTGATTTCGGCTCAAATCATGATCTCAGTGTTGTGAGGTCCAGCCCCCCTGTCAGACTCCACACCTAGCATGGATTAAGATTCTCCCTCTCTCTCCCCCACACCTCCCCTGTCTTCTAAAAAAAAGGAGGTGGGAATTAAGAGAGTCACATAACTTAAAGTCCAACTCAAAACAACTGCAGGAATTTTTGTGAAAACTGAGTATTTACTTTCTATTTATTTATTTTTTTGGTGGGATATTTCATTTTTATCCATATCTGGATCACATATATAAGGATTATTTGCAAAAACTACAATTCTAGACTGGATTTTTTTTTCTGTATTACCTACGACAATGTTTCTCAAAGAATGGGGATAGCAAACATCAAAATCATAGGAGATACTTATTAAAATGCTGGTTTTTATGTCTCTTTTTAGACTTACTAAATTGGTGGGAGGGGGGTTTAGGAATCTTGGGAGTTGGATCGAACCTTATTAAGAGCTTTGCAAGTAATTCTTATTCCCATGTCTCTTCTCTCCCTTCCCATTCTATAATAGAATTTTAGATCTTTAGTATATCTGGAAGAAATGTCTGAAATTTCCAGTCCACTCAACACTCTTTCTTCTACAGGTGAGGAAGCTGAGGCCCAGAGAAATATAGTGAATTGTCCAAGGTCAGCAAATTAGTAGCAGAGCTGAGCTTTAAAGACGTTTTTCCTCTACCTTAATTTGGTTCATTCTTACCATTGCTCCTTCTCTGCTGCTATGTCAGGGCTCATTCTGGGTTCAGCCAATCAGGCAGAACAAGGTTAGACTGCCTCATAGAAATGCATAGCTTTTATTCCATGTTAGGAAGTGTTTTGAGCACATTTCAGTGAGATCCCATTAATACTTGGAAAAATCTTCAGAGGCAGGTGCTATAATTATCTCCATTTTACAGATAAACAAACAGGAGCACAGAAAAGTCAAGTAACTCAGTCTAAGTCGAACGGCGAGTGGGTGATGGTGGGATTCGAACCACAGAGCCTGACTCCACGCTTCTCTCCTGCCGGTCCTGCCACTTCTGGAAGAACACCTCAGCTTCCCCCAGCAGCGCATTCTTTCTTACCCGTTCTCTGATAATAGAGTTTTTGCAGGGTTTAAAAGGCACACTCCATTTCCTATGCTCTGGTATTCAAGGACGGCAACAGATGTGGTGTGGACTTAGGTCTAGCCAGGATAGGACCATCCTAAGAGACAATTGTTAAACTCCAGTTTTAATCATTACTTCCTCTATGTCTGTATTTTATAATCTCATAGTCTTACTGCTTGAGGAAGAAAGAGTAAAGGATTTACAGCCACAGTCTGTTCCTGGAACCTGAGCATTTTTTTTTAAGATTTTATTTTTCAGTAATCTGTACATCAAACATGAGGATCGATCTCACAACCCCAAAATCAAGAGCCACATGTTCTACTGACTGAGCCAGCCAGGGGCCCCTCCTGAGCTCGTTCTTTTCTTTTCTTTTCTTTTCTTTTCTTTTCTTTTCTTTTCTTTTCTTTTCCTTTCCTTTCTTTCTTTCTTCTTTTTTTTTTTATTAGCTCCGTGTTATTGATTAACTTGCTGATCCTCCCTGATTCTCAGTAGCCTCTGACATGTTCACCACATTTAATTGATTGAAATCTTCACTGTCCCTTTAAGTCCTTGCTATTCGCAGGGTGGGTGGAAGGTCAGTAGCATGAACATTAAGGGGAGTTTGTTAAAAATGCAGACTCTTGGGGGCACCTGGGTGGCTCAGTGGGTTAAAGTCTCTGCCTTCAGCTCAGGTCATGATCCTAGGGTCCTGGGATCGAGCCCCACATCAGGCTCTCTGCTCAGCAGAGAGCTTGCTTGCCCCTCTCTGTCTCTGTCTGCTTCTCTACCTACTTGTGATCTCTTTCAAATAAATAAATAAAATCTTTAAAAAAAAGACCTAAAGTTTTGAAAAAAAAATGCAGACTCTCAGACCCTACCCATGACCCACTTAGTTAGAATCTGCAGTTTCATCAGATTGCCTGGGGATTCCTCTAGACACCTTTGGGAAGCACCTCTTTAATGTACATCTGCTATGCCTAAGACTTTCTTGGTTCAAATCTCTCAAATCTGCAGACTGTCGTCTCTGACCATGGCCAGTTAACCCTTCTTTGTCTCTGTTGCCTTACCTACAAATTGAGGGTGATTTTTTAAAAAGATATATTTATTTACCTTAGAGGGAGCGCAGGGTGGGGGAGACAGAGGAGAGAGAGGATCCCAGACTTCCAGCTGAGCGTGGAGCTGGTCTTGGGGCTGTATCTCCAGACCCTGAAAATGAGGATGATTTTAGTTGTAGGAGTCTTGTGAGCACTAAAGGAGACAGAGTGCAGAAGGTATCTGATACACAGTTACTAGTCAAAAAAATATTATTCTCAATCCACCATCAGAGATTATAATTTGGCTTCTTCAGAATATTGCATTTTGGTTTTGAAGTATTCATCTTCAGCTCTGTTTTCTGAAGGCCCACTACTTTATCCCCACAGTGGATGGCTCAATGCCCTTCTAAGTTGTTCAATATATATTTATTGAATTTGATAGTTGTCAACTGATTCCCATTATTTCCTACAAGTTCAAAGTCTTCTCATGCCAGAGAACCAGACTAATTCTTTGTATTTTAATAAAGTTCCTACATTGTGAATAATCTTCAAAAGAGCACAACATATGGGCAAAGGCCCTAATTAAACACTTGTTGAAAGTAAATTAGTTAATTAGAGTTGACCGCTACTTCCCACAGAGGGTAATCAACACGAGGTCTGTGGAAAGCACCGACATCCTGTGGGGGCAGAAACAGGGCTTGTTTTCAGGCAAAAATATGTCCTTTAATAAATGCTTTTATGTGCTTCATCCTGTCTATATTAGGAAAAAAAGTCACCAAGTCTACAAACAAATAAAATGGTTACTTGTCAGTGAATTTCTGACTCTTTTACTTCTAACATTAAGGTAAGACTTACAAAAAGGTGCTACCATATTTTCCCCAAGAGCAAGTAATTTGGGAAGTAGAGACTCAGGGTTTCCTGTTATTATATAATTATAGATTATCATTATATTTTTTATATTATAATAAAGAAAGGTCAATTCCTAGTTGGACCCCCTCACCAGGAATAACTGGAGAAATCACCGTGACATGTCATCAGTCACTGGAATCTGCCCGACATTGAATGGAGTAGGCTAAATTTCTGGATATTTCTTTTTGGAGGGGTACTATAACAATTTTATTTGTATAAAAATAAAGGATATAAACCAACAAGGAATAAAAAGAAATCCTGGTCTAGCTGGTTCAAAAAAGAAAAGAAGGGAAAAGAAAAATCAAGGACCTACTTCAGATAAAATACAAGCTAACCTAAGTCATCATTCATTCACTCTTCACACGAGGCTCAGACCATTCCTGGGGTTTTCTGATTTATGTTTATTTTCATCTGGGTATGTAGTTTGGGTTTTGGCTAGCACCAGCAATGGAAATACCATGAGAAAAAAAAAAAAGGTACTCTCAAAGCATTTTGGCCTTGACCAAACCCGTTGTTTCATGAAATTGAAGTTTTGACGTTACATTTTTTGGAAAGTAACTGCCCAATAATGTTGGTTTCAGTCATAATAGAGCAATAAATAAACACTTTCTCTCTTCTACATGGCCTCATGGGAGATCGCTGGAACAAGAGCCCCAAATTTGAGACTTGGGTTTTGGTTTTGTTTCAGTCACTGAATGAGTCTGCCTTGAATTAAAAGAGCCCCCTTTAAAGCTAGAAACACCTAGAGGGGTATTCAGTAGGGTAGCCCAATATTTCTTTTTTTTTTCTTTTAAAGATTTTATTTACTTATTTGACAGAGATCACAAGTAGGCAGAGAGGCAGGCAGAGAGAGAGGAGGAAGCAGGCTCCCTGCTGAGCAGAGAGCCCAATTCGGGGCTCCATCCCAGGACTCTGGGATCATGACCTGAGCCGAAGGCAGAGGATTTAACCCACTGAGCCACCCAGGCACCCCCCAGTATTTCTCTTTACCATCCCATTGAAGAGCCCTCCTTTTTTTCTTGTCTCTTTCCTTCCTTTCCCTTTCTCTCCTTCTTTCCTTTCTCCTCTCTTTTTTCTTCTTCTTTCCTTCTTTTTTCTTTTTTTAAAAGGACTTTTCAGTGAGCTCAGAGGCACAAAAAGAGCTCAGACTAGGGCTGGGTCTGCCCGAGAGTTGTGTGTGTATGTGTGTATGTGCGTGGTATTTCACACTTTGCATAAAATGTCGAATTCAGGTTGGTCTTATGATGATAGAGGACTCCATTCTGAATTGAAGAAACTGACTAGGTGAGCAAGGAATGAAGATGGGAGCACTCTGTGGTAAAACAGAAGCATGGCAGTCCCCTTACCTGACAGTCTTTGGTGGGTTTTGAGAATGTTTACACATTTCCTGCTTGTCAGAACAGCTACACAAAGTTTGATTTGAGTCGTTGTTCACTGAACCCAGCCACAGAGACTCCCTGTTTGAAACCACAAATGCTATTTGTACTGGGAAAGCAGTCCCAGGGCTTATGAAACCCAGCTATTTTATTGGTGCCTTTTCAGCTCATGTTCTTCCATTAGAAACTGGCTCTTCAATTAGGGGTGAAAAATGCAAATGAAATATGCCTCCTTTTTAATTTAATTTAATTAATTTATTTATTTTTTTACTCTAATGTAGAGAAATTTCAGGATTTGGAGAAAGCTCATTATGTGTCTCATGTATTCTATCCACTTGGTTATCCCTCTGAATATCTAACCTAGACAAATCACAGTCGATTTAGATAAGAACAAATACATTTATTTTAAAGATTTTATTTATTTATTTGACAGAGAGAGAGATCACAAGCAGGCAGAGAGACAGGCAGAGAGAGAGGGGGAAGCAGAGAGCAGACAGCCCAATGAGGGGCTCGATCCCGGGACCCTGAGACCATGACCCGAGCTGAAGGTAGAGGCTTAACCCACTGAAGGCACCCAGGCACCCCAAGAACAAATACATTTTTAAAAGCTTTTTTTTATTATTAGTATTATTATTTTAAAAAGCTTTTGTTATTTTATGTGCATGAGTGGAGGGGAGAGGAGCTGCAGAAAGAAAGGGAGAAAGAGATTCCCCACTGAGCAGGGAGCCCAATGTAGGACTTGATCCCGAGACCCTGGGATCATGACCTGAGCCAAAGGCAGACCCTTAACTGACTGAGCCACCCAGGTGCCCAGAACAAATACATTTTAATTTAAGGAAAAGATCTCTTCTTTTTATGAGGAGTAGGAGAAAAAGTGAAATATCAAAGATTATTCCCTATTAGATTCAGGGTATTCAACATTTGTGTGCACTTTGCTGAGTTTAAATTTTATTATTTTCTAGGACGACCCAGCATGGAATATTTATTGTTTCAAGCTATTGTATCTACCTAACCTTTTTTTTTTTTTTTAAATTCTTCAGTTACAGTTTTCTTTTGGAGCTCCTCTTATAGACGATTCTTGACAGATTTCTGATTGACTGACTCAGGGCTTTGTTGAACTTTGGGAGGGATCCATTCGTGGGGAACCAGGGTGCACGTGGCCTCTAGTAGTAACTCTGAGGTTCCAGAGGAATGTTAAGTGTTTGAACATGTACGAGAGAGAGATTTCCATTAGCACTGATCTTCCTCCAACTTACTGTTGAGTGTTAGCTATGGTTGTAAAATAAGAGGTTGCAAGAAACCCCAAATAATGGTAAGCGCACTAGCTTTACAACTCTTACCCTAGAATATCCCCACCCCAGGGAAAACTAAATGCTAGAACTTAGAACCGTGTACCTGGCTTTTTGTTAGGTCAGAGTTCTGGCATAGTGCACAAGTAGCTTCTATGGCAGTGTAAATCTTGGTTCCACATCAGAGAGATTTGATTTTTCTTCTTGCCTTAACATTTGCTAACATACTGCTGCATGATCTGTGTTAATTGACAGATTTCTCTTCAGCTTGTGTACTTGTTATAGCTTGTGTACTTGTTATAGAATACCATTTCTATATAAAGGAATCATTAGATTCAGACAGTAGCTATTATGATCTGGAACAAATTTTACGAGAGTATTTCAAGAAGTAGTTTCCGAAACTAGATGATAAACAACTTCACCAGAGTGTATGCAACTCTGGGGAAGAAACCTGGCCTTAGATGTCTTGAAATACTCAGCACTTAGTGCTTGACATATAGAGGCATTCAGAGATTGTTTATTGACCTTGGTTTCTGTAAATTAGGCCAACAGTGCATTTTTCTATGTTACTTACTATAGTCAGGTATCATGACACTGTCGTGAACAAATCATATCTATTATAGCTACTTTCAAATTTCAGCATGTATAGAACTGGCCTAATGAATTTTTTAAAGTGTGTATTCCTGGATCCATACCCTTAGCTTCTCTTCAACAGGACGACGTGGGTATATTCATCTCCACCTTTACAAGCACCAGAAGTATTTTGATGTGGGTGGTCAGTTGGAGAAATTCTACAGAGTACTCAGGAATATTTCTGGAAATTAATGAGATTTTTAAATACTCTGTATGCACTGGCCCTCAATTACATGAAAGTTTGAAAATACCTGTTCTATATGCAATCTGAGCACAATGACTTAACATCATAATATTTTCAGATAAAGTCACTATAAGTAGTAATTACTACTTATGGCTCTAGATAGTTTCGTGTGTGTGTGTGTGTGTGTGTGTGTCTGTGTGTATGTGTGTAGCGCATCCACTCAGCACTATTAAAGTAGCAAATGTTCATTAAATTCTTATGATGTGCCAGATACTTTCAACATGGCTTACATGAATGGACATATTTAATGATTAGGACAACCCTAGATGATAAGTTCTTTTATCATTCCCATGTAAAAGTTAAGAAAACTAGGCACAAAGATGTTAAATAATTTAAAGTCACAATCTTCATAAGTTGTTACGATGTTAACAGTTCAAAATGTTACTGCATTTGGATCAAGGCAAGATTTACATAGAGCAAAAGTAGGTACAAAGTACTCCCAAAATAAATCAAGACCAAGGTAAAACAAAATTTGTAAATCCCTGAGTGTAATATTAGGTAGACTTTTTAGAACTAATTTTGTAAACAGTCAGTAAACCAATATATTATTTTATACTGTAGTTTCTAGAATAATTTTGAGTCTGATTTTTTAAAAAAATCATCAGAAAAAATAGAGGAGTTTCAGATTACTTGATATTGTTATAGAGGGAGTATTAATTCAAGTGACCGCAAACATCTGATGCACTCATGG
The DNA here is from genome assembly GCA_004024625.1 of Mellivora capensis. Lineage (NCBI taxonomy): Eukaryota > Metazoa > Chordata > Mammalia > Carnivora > Mustelidae > Mellivora > Mellivora capensis. The sequence goes on from PISX010019025.1 coordinate 20,719, forward strand.
CGAGTGACACTCTGAGCCCTCTCACCTTTAAACAGCCTGTGCCACCGGGAAAACTTCCATCCAAAATTGGTATCGCTGTTTATTTTATTTTCAAATTCAGATTCAACAAGCATTCACTGAGGACTGACCCTGTTCCAGAAATGCTGCTAGCTTTTAAATTATATATCCTCTTATTCCATCCTTTCAACCACGGTCTGTGGTATGTTATTCATTATTGTCATTAATGCTTGCCATTTTATGTATGTGAAAATCAAGGCTCTATGAAATTAGGTAAAAGGCTAGCAAGGGACAGATTCAAGATCCTGGCCCAAGTCTGACTCCAAATTTAAGGTTTCAGCCCTTCTATAACCATCTTAAAAAGCGGTTTCTGATTTTGTAACAATGGCTAAAGTTTGAATAGTCTGTGGGTTTTATAAAGCAGGACTTCACAAGGGTTTTAATATGAGTATATTCTCTACTACTCTTGGCAAATATATAAAATCGCTGAAACATGTGTGTGTAGAGAGGGAGAGAGAGGTATTGGTGGAAAGAAGCATATTCACTCATTCAACAAAAATTTATGGAACAAGACTGGACCAGGCACTGTAGTAAGTACTGTGGTACTAGAAACAGAATAAGACACACATGGAGCTTAAAATCTAGCAGGACAAATACATTAAGCAAATATAGTTGTCCTAATTGCCATGCAGGAGAACCTTTAAAAACTAATAACATAATGCAGAGATCACAACAGATGTGGGAAATACTGAGGAATTCTCAAAACAGGGAGCTGAATGAGAAACGTGAAGTAATCAAAACAAGAAATGGGTTGCAGAATTCTTACAGAGTCTTTTGTCTTTCATGCCACCATGTTTTGCACTAGCATTGTCCACAGTTCTGCCTGGGATGTGATCAAATTCACCCCGCTTATTAGCGTATCTCCCTAAGACCTTCCCAACTAGCTCAGAGTGAGTTCTACACTACAGGGGAGGTCTAGGAGCCAATATTTTGAATACAAATAAAATAAAAGAATCCTTGGAAAGTTTAAATTCTTTTCCCCCAAACTAAACATTGGCAAGCACATCAAATGTAGCACCTCTACCTTTAAGAAAACTTCAACATTTAGCTTAATTTTTATTATGTTTCTGAAGCCTATAAATCTCCATTGTACATTTCTCACAGAATGCATTTTAATTCCATTGATATTAAAGAAAGTACATGGAGCACTCTGGTCCACTAGATGGGGAAATCAGAATGGGATGGAAGTGTGGCCAAGACTCAGAGTTTCCATTCTCTTCCAAGGGAAACCAAATGAGAAAAATAATACATCATAAAAGTCAGAGTTCTGAGTACAATTCTGGAAATAGGGAAGAAATTGGATAGCTCATTTTTAAAAAGTGTGCCTTGAATTCCCAGATGAATCTGAAAGGTTATGAAGAGTACATCCTATCACCTTTCTCATCGGGCTTTCTAAACAATGGCTCCTCCTGGGGTTCAAAAAACACCCAAGTAGGCATGTAGAGAAACCAAGTTGGGTGTCTTTACAGGAGTCATGAGTTAGTTCCATCAGTCAGCTGTTTAACATGGACCCTCCTCTGCCCGAAACTTTATCTTCACAAAGTTTAATCACTTAAATTGCCCATGACAAATGTTTCTCCTGCAGTGAGGTCTCCCACATAACTGTGGTGTGGTCAATACAAAGTAGGAACATGGGCGTCCTGCCTTATCCAGCAATAGGTTCTACTGGAAAACCTTTTACAAGCCCTGCACCTTAGAATTACATGAGCAGCATTTAAAGCATCTCCACCTCCATGTCCCAGGGGCAGAGACTCTGATTTTACTTGTCTGGGGTGGGGGTGACAGGGAGGGACACCTGAACAGCAGTAGTTTTTATTTTTATTTTTATTTTAAAGATAAGTGGATAAAATTTACAGGCATGGTTATGGTTTGGACCTTTTCATGTTTCTTTCAAGTTTAATGAGTGCTTATTTTTCATCAACTGATAACACTGAGCTTGAGTGAAGGTGGGTACCACTCCATGTGCTGTCTGCTTTTTCTACTGGGGCTTGAGCCACGTAATAGTCACTACCATTGTGCTCAGTATCGTGTAACGCAGTGCTACTTAACGGGTGACCAGCAGACCAGAGCGTGCAAACTGTCACCGGTGATGATGAGATAAATACAAGAACTAAAGTAGCCAGAAGCTTTTGCAGTAATCTGAGCTGCTATTGTGTATATATTTGCCTTTGTATATAAAGAGAAAATTGTTGTGTATGTATATTGTCCATATTGCCTGTGTATATGTGATTTCTAATAATTCATTTTATTGCATTTTTTAAAATATTCTATTTATTCATTTGACAGAAGAGAGAAAGAGACAGAGAGAGCACAAGCAGGGGGAGAGGGAGAAGCAGACTCCCCGCCAAGCAGAGAGACGGATGTAGGGCTCGATCCTAGGATCCTGGGATGACCTGAGCTGAAGGCAGACGCTTAACTATCTGAGCCACACAGGTGCCCCTGCATTTTTAAAAAAGTAAGTTCCACAGCTGTTTGGGAATTTTAAAATCCTCTAGAACTTCACCATAGGTGGTTTGAGAGGCAGTGGCGTTAAATCCCTTATGAGTGTTATTTTATTTAATCCTTGCCTCTAATTTCTAATAACAGTTGACCATTTTACAAATGAGGAGGTCGAGGATTGAAATATCTTGCTTAAGGTTGCCCTGTTAGTAAGATCTGCAGAACCTGAGCCCAGGAAGTGTGACTCTAGAGCCCAGAGCCAGCGGAGGGAAGGGGGTAGAAGTGAGCTCCATTCAACTGGGCTGCGGAAGTGTGGCTGTGGGAGAGTCCCAGTGCCAGGGAGGGCCCCTTTCATATGGGGTGACCCTAAGTGTCCTCTGGGTTGGTATTCTCCTTCATGCATAATGAAAATCTCCACAGGCTTGTGAACAATAGTTAAGCTGCTATAATAAGTTTGAAATCTGAATTGCCTCAATATTTATAAAACTAAACCAGAGCAAAATAAAAGAGCCTTTTTAAAATCTTTTTTATTTTTTTTAAAGATTTTATTTATTTTTTGACAGAGAGATAGATAGCAAGAGTGGGAACACAGGCAGGGGGAGTGGGAGAGGGAGAAGCAGTCTTCCTGCCCAGCAGGGAGCCCATGGAGGGCTCTTGGTGGGGGGCTCGATCCCAAGACCCTGGGATCATGACCTGAGCTGAAGGCAGATGCTTAAAGACTGAACCACCCAGGTGCCCCCAAAAGAGCCTTTTTAAAACTGGGAGAGTGGCCTTTTGGTGGCAGGTTTGAGGGTTTTTTCCTGCCATCAGCAAGATGAGTTAAAGAAAGTAAAGAAGCTATTTTTCAGCATACTTTGCTCATCTGTAGGCTAAGTTTTAAGCCTGTTCAAGCTGTGTGGTGGACCTCTTTTATCCTCTCCTCATGAGCTATACAGAAAGAAATAGCTTTTTGGAAAAGTTTCTGAGACTCCTACCCCAGGAAAAAACAGACTTTTTATCCTAAGATTATTGTCCTATTTTCCCTTCAGAATTTTACTTTCTATTCAAAAGATGTAAGATAAAAATAATTGAATGTCCTCTTTTAAAATTTATCTTAATATAGTTAATTTAATATTCAATATATTTAATTTACTCAAATATATTGAATATTTAACTAACATGCTTACTATCATGAGTGGTAATAAAGTGAGAAAAGTTAAATCCAGCCATTTTTGTCTTACATCTGTTGGATCCTTGGTTTAAATCAAGTGTTCTCTCCTAGAGCATAAAATAGTTTAGATTTGGTTTTCATACACATTTTTTTAGAAACATACCTATTGTGCAGAATGAGGGTTTTTTGTTTTTTGTTTTTTGAATACTAAGAGTGCTGAAAGAGGGAAGATTAGAAATGTTAGGTGGCATTTGAGTACTATTATAGAACTATGGAATACAAGTGGAATTTTAGAACCAGGAGAGCTGACCTCTGCATTTCTCCTAGGTGTGAAGTGCAAGTATGAATATCCCCCTGTCTTGCTATCTAGGGTCCTAGTGACCCTCTGCAAGGGGTGTTGCCACTCAGCATACAGGTAGCCCCCCTCCCCCCCAAATCTCTACAAGTAACTGTTTTAGGTTTGAGTATTATCTCTTGGTTACTAAATGATGAAAAGTCCACTTAATTTTATTATAAAACCTTGCTAGTTCCTGGTTGTGCTAAGACTGGGAAGTGAAGAACCTGGTGATGGGGAAACTGGTTCTGTGAAGGGCACGAGAAAGATCATCTGCAGAGAACAGGAAGCGGAAGTGCTCAGGTGAGTGGCCCCAACCAGGGCGCTCAGGGGGTCGCCACAGGAGCTCTGGGTGTGTGGAATGAAAGGACTTCTGTTCCCTCCTCCGTTATTTACTAAGCATCTTCTTAGAAGTCTGTTACATAATTTGTTGCTAGTGATCAAAGGGGGCCTAAGACATGTTTCTCACCTCCCTGTGAGGTAGAATCTTTTCTCTGTGAAGAAAGAATTCTAAAAACCCCTGGACAGCATGAAGCCCACTTCCCTATAAACACCAGGAGAAAGGAAGGAGGAGGAAGTGACCCACTGCCAGGGCCTTGGGCAAATCAAGCTAAAAATGGAGAGAATTCCATTTACCACCCCGTTGTATGACAAAGCAAATGAGCTAGGAAATGTGTAGGAACTGCTTTTAACCTGTAAAGCAGTGGTTTTATGTTTATTAATCACCTGAAAACATCTGAAGACTACAACATTCCCACAAGAATCCACAATTAATCATGGCCAGGGGAAGCAGAAGATTGTGCTTCCATCAGGATGGTTTATATTGTATTGGGGTGGGTGGCTCTTGTGGTGCAGCAGCCGAAAGGACTTCCCTTGCTCAGAGGGGTTGCACCATTGCAAATCCCTGCACGTTCAAATGCTGAACTGTTCCCTCCATGAGGAGTGCCATTCCCCTTACCATTTGTCTCGGGCAGCTTGGGCCGCCATAATAAAATGCCATGGATGGTGTGGCTTAAACAACAAACTTATTTCTCATGGTCCTGGTAGCAGGAAGTCCAAGATACAATGCTGGTAGATTAAATTCCTGGTGAGAGCCCTCTTCCTGGCTTGCGGCTAGCCACCTTCTTACTATGTCCTCATATGACAATGAGGGAGAGAGAAAGAGCTCTCATCTCTCTTCCTCTTCTTATAATGAGGGCACTAATACCCTTATGAGACCCTATTCTTGTAATGTCATCTAAACCTGTTTTCCAAAGTTCCCGCCTTTAAATACCATCATGTTGGGGAAATGCTAGGGCTCCAACATTTGAATTTTGAAGGAACACACTTAGTCCATAACAGATTTCTAGGTGTTACACCTGTCCTTCAAGCCTTGCAAGCATCTTATCTCTAAAAACGTTCTTTACCCGTTCAAATAGAACTGATCATTCTCATGTTGCCCCACCAGTGAAATGGCTACAATTATGACACATGCTACATGCTACAAAATATGATAGTTAATTGACTCACTGAATATTTATTGTGATCATTTTGTACAAAATACTCATGCTTTGTATATCTTGGTATTCGCTGCTCCAACACCATGATTGCACATGCAGGCTTAGCAGATAATACATGTTTATGGAATAAATATTTAAATAAATGAAAATAAAATGGCTTACTAGGTAGTAACCAAAAGGAGTGAAGAAAAAGCATATTAAATAGGATGGGGGTCCATCATCTGTTTATCAACCATAACAACCCATGAAAATAGGATTGGGAGGAAAATCTCAGTTACTTCTCTTGAAGAATAAATCTTGGAAATATACCAGGAGAAAATTCTGGTAGGTAACATCATAGTAGCATTTGGACCTTAGGAATGACAGCAGTATGGATATTTAGCTGGATTTTGAACAGGAATGTAGATTGCCTTTCAGTACCAGGCACTCTTGCTAAATAAGTATAGTTTTATTTCAAATTCCAATCTGGGCTACATTTGGAGGCATTTTGATTCTCTGGGTGTTCAGTTTACAAATACCTCAAGAGATGGCTTGCTAAATTTGCCCAAAGCTGCTTTTTGTGTTTTTCCACCTGCAATTTGTAATTGAAATAAATATGACCATGACTTTGAGCTCTATTTGGTGTGGTCCCAGCGTTTAACTGCTCTAACAGGGCCCTGTTGGACTGCCTATAATTCCACACTTTTTATTGACAGCTAAAGGGAAGAATGTAATAGTCTACCTCTTGCCCACATCCCACTTTTCACCCTATCCAACAATCAGCCTGCTGTCACAGTTCAGTGCTGGGATAGGAAAATATTGCAGCGTATCCAGGACATCTGATGAAGAAGTGAGTACCACTGTGTGAGATGTGAAAGGGACAATGCCTCAAACCTTGACATGAGAAAGATCAAGCCAAGAGGAGATTTTGCCAATGAGGAAGTTGCTCTCTTGGAACATATTCGAATTTCCAAGAAACAAATTACATGTGATTTAAGGAAAATGGGTATGTTCCTCTAATCTAGACATAAAAAGAAAATTGCAACCAAGGTTAAAGGCTGTGGATGGGCCTCGTGGTGAGCTCCACACAAGTCATCACTTTTCCCATCAAGATTGCAGGATGTCATTCTGGTGTTTTTGTTTATTTGTTCAGGGTTCCCCCCCACAACAATTTTTCCTTTTTTTTTTTGTCTGTTTTTTCTATAGCTTGAGACCTTTAGGACATGGATTTCAGGTTCTAGTATCCAGTGAATGTGCACAATATAGGCAAAATGAATAGGTTACCTTTTTCTAAAGTTCTAAATTAATGTCAGTAGCTGGTTGACATTGACCCCACTTGTGACTTATGCTATATGGTCCTAACCTGGCCCTCACCCCCCAGCTTGGTTGACAAAATTATTGACTAGCCTGGCTTCCAAATTTCCTCTCTCTCAGTATTTGGCCCACTTGACCTATAGACTCAATCTCATTTCAGGCAGTGGGATGATCCATGCTTCCCTGGTGTGGAGGGATTAAAAGGTGTCTGAGTCTGGCCATTGAGGCAGCTCAGCCTGAGTCAGCCCTATTATTATGGCTTCTCTGAGCCTGTGCTTTGTTGCTGATAACAGACCCCTCCTCCGCCATCTTTTTCTTAATAATCAGCCAAGATGGTAGCTTTTCTGAGCCCGGAGTCCCCTGGCTGCAGCACAGGATCTGTGCACCAGTCTTCCATGATCCTGACTTCCTGGCACCACTCATCCTACTTTGTTGAGTCACTGTCCAAACTGTCTGCTGTCACTACAGCCCCTGGAGGGCCTGCTCTGTTTGCTTACTCCTTTCAGTAGTCTCTGCTGGGATCAGTCCTTAAGCTTCAACCTCTCTGCTGGTCGAGACTCTTGGATGCCTGGTTTCAGATGGTCTGCTCGCCAGCTCCTGGGGTAATCTTTCTGCTACATTAGAGAAGGCAGAGGAAATGGCCTCTGCTTCTCCCCTGAATGGGTTCATGGATCAAGAGTGAGGTATTGATAGAAACTGATTTGTGAAGTTCATCGTTATGGCATAAAGGGAGGGAAAATTATAAGAATCAGCCATTAAGAAGGCGATGGGGTGACACTTTCAGAGTAGAATGAATGCTATGCCCTAAAATTTGAAGATTTATCTAAATGTACAGCAGATTAAGGAGATGCATGGGTCAGCATTTACCAACAGTAGATGGAACTACTGACCTGGGGGAAAAAAGCAAAAATTCTCTTAGTCTATGTCCAACCTTACCATGACATAACCACTTCTCCTCCAATTAATATCATTATTATTGCTAATTCTTTTTTTTAAATGCATGCTCATGGTACAAACTCAAGGACATCAAAATTGTAGAAAATGAAAACTTAAATTTTCTCTCCTACACATGGCCATCTGAGATAAGTACTTTTTTGAATTTTTTCCATGAATATGTATTCTTTTTATGATTAACATGTATATTTTAACATAAATTAGATAAAAATGTAATATAAGTCACTTCCTTTTCTTGCAACTCCCTTCATTTTATAACTTACTATATCTCGGACATTTTTCTACATTAGTACCCACGCTGTTTTCTGAACACTTTTTTTTAATAACTGCGTAGTATCCCAAGGTCTGGATAATCCAATCTACCAACATACTTCAGATTCTAAAATCAGAAAACCACAGAAGAAAATAGAAACCATAATTTGTCTGGAGATAAGCTGTAAAAGGCTAGAGCAGCTGTGTTAACCTGCAACTTTGGCCTGCCCCTTAGAAGGACACATGTTCGGGAGAATGGTTCAAGAAAGGGCCACAGACTTTTAATAAAGCTAAGGAAGGAGAGGAGGGTACATTTGACGTAAAGACCAGAGGGAAAGGTGTGATAGATTCATGTGGCTTGTTTGTTCATGAAGAAAGGATCTAGTTCTTTTTGAGTGGTCTGGAGGTTGGGACCAGACTTCAGCCCCCTGAGGATAGCTTTGAGTTCAAAAACCAGGGAAGGATGATGATGACATGGCTAAGGACCATGGGATTTTAAGTCATGATCAAAATGATGCCATCCTTTATAGGAAAAATCAAGACTAGACTTCATAGATGCACCAGCAAGACAGTATCATTTCTCCAGACACCAAAACCCTGAGTTCGCCTATTAGGCAAGGTCTTTGAAGAGCACAACTGTTGCATTGTGTGTTTAGAAACCTTAGAAAGGAGGGTACTGCATTGAAAGGAGCAGAGAGCTTGTGGTGCCTTTTGGGTTTTACAGCAATCCTGCATGAATAGAAGTGCGATGGGTGCTCCAGGGCACTGGAAAGCCTGCAGCTTGGCTGTTGGCAGAGAGCTCTGGAGAGTTCTGCTGGTTATCAGCGTGGATGTGGACTATGAGAAGGGAACAGCTGGCTCTGGCAGGGAAACAGCCAACGACGTTGTGTTTCATCACCCCTCCATGCCTTCAGATCTGAGTCGTGTTAGCTGCTTATTGTCACGGGTGACCTTCTGGCTGGAACAGAATGTCTAAATGTGCTTTGTATGGGACCTTTTAAGAGAGAAAGGCTGCCAAGCGAGCACTCGCAGGGAAGTCATTTCATTTGGAAATCTGAGGAAGAAGGGAAATGGTTTCAAAAGAGTTGAAGTCCAGGGTGAGCAGCTTGCCAAAAGATAGACATTGTGGATGAAGTAAGAGCTTTGCTCCCATAAGGATGGGGAAACGGATGCTTCATCAGGAAATAAGAAGTTGCTGACAGGGAGAGATGCTGTCAACTGCAAGCCAACTCCTTTTATACGTCCTGTTTCTCGTGATAATTCTGAGGAAGGGCCCTGAAATCACTTTCACCTTGCCACTGTTCTGCAAGCCCTGGTTCCATGGAGAGCTTGAGCCTTGACAAAACCAATTTGTGCTCAGCTATCTCTAAATACAGGGAAACCTTCATAGGGAATCCTGAGAAGCCACAAAAATGGGTATTTCATCAAACAGACTTTTCCTCCATGTTGATTTCAAGTTCTGATGGTTTTAGGCTGGTTATAGGACACACATGTGTAGTTCATTGGTAGCATTCCATGTAAGGAGAAGGAGCTTCAAACCTGGGCTTTATTCATATATATTTTTTAAGATTATTTATTTATTTGACAGACACAGAGAGAGAGAGAGGCAGCGAGAGAGGGAACATAGCGGGGTGGGGGGGGTTGGAGAGGGAAAAGCAGGCTTCCTGCTGATCAGGAAGCCCAATGTGGGGCTTGAAGTGGAGCTCGATGGCGGGCTCGATGGGGGCTCTCTGGGGGCTGGATCCCAGGACTCTGGGATCATGACCTGAGCCGAAGGCAGACATCCAACAACTGGGCCACCCAGGCACCCCTTCAAAGCTGGCCTTTAAAAAGGAACTTGACTGAGTGGGAACCAGTTGTCAACTTCTAGGTAAAACTGCCACAGGAAACTGGCTTGATTTGTTTTATAAAAGAGAAGATGGCTCGTGTTTTATATGGCCTCAGGGAAAAATAAATTCCTTAATTGCCTGGGAGATTCAAAATTGCATCGGCTGCTGAGCATTGTCCAGCCTTTTGGCTTGTTTCTGGTGAGCCTGTTGAAGTAATGTGGCTTTATTTAATTTGGCTCAACTTTCTATTATTACTGAACAAGAGGGAAGTTCGTTTTTGATAAAGAAATATCATATTATATCCTGGGAGTATTCAGATGTCAGTGAAAAAGAAGAAATGTAGGTGGTGTTGACAGTAACTCTTCACATTTTGCTTTTAAGAACATGGCCACCACTCATTAAGCCAGCGGTGCCATGGAAAATGTATGGACTTTGGGTTTATGTAGAACAACCAAGTCCAAGTTGCATGTATTTCTTCGCTCTCCAGATCTCTATTTCTTCATCTGTACAGTGATGTTTGTCACAAATGGTGTGGGCTTTAATCACTGTAACACTTACAACATGTTTCACAGATGGCAGCGGCTCAAAATGTCTTAGTTTACATTCTTTCCTCTTTTCCCTGTCTTCCTTGGCAGGTTTTCTCAATAAAAGAAAAGCTCTATGACAATCTAAAATATTTAAGTCCTCTTCCCTTCAGACCCAGAATAAGACATGGGAGTGAGATATTTTCCTTTATTTCAATTTTTCTAGTCAGTTATTGCTGAAATGAGAGTGAGGTAGAATTGTTCAGTTTTTACACATAATAGAGATGTGGTAACTTCATATTAGGTTGGCACAGGTGTTAAAAGCATGGGATTTAGACTTGGGGAGTCTTGAGTTCGAACTAGGGATAGCGGCTTGTCCAATATCAAACTCAGTATCTGTGTGACTGTGGATAAATTACTTAGCACAAACATGCCTCCATTATTTGGGAAAAAACTAACACCACTGACATCACTAAATATTATTTTAGTAAAAAAATATTTACTGTTTAGTTTGGAGGATGGCGTTATGAAGAGGACAGAAAACTTTGCTGGGGCTAACATGTGAGTGCGGATGGACAGGCAGAAGCATGTGAACAAATGAATACAAAAGGTAAATTCTAATAGTGCTCTGTTTGGTGAAGGACATAAACCAGAGTGGTGGGGTGGAGGGTGAGTGAGAGAGGTAAACGGCGTGATACTTTAGTTAGGATGCTTCAAGAAGGTCTCTCTAGAGACAGTACACTTGAGCTAAAACCCAAGTGGTGCACAGGAGGGAGGCAGTCTCCCAAGAAAGTCTGCAGTAGACGGTTGGCAGAACTCCAGGTGGAACAGCATTGAATTGGGAATGAGGTTGGGAACTGCAGGGAAAGAAAGCTAATGTGAAAAAGGGAGGTGAGGAAATTGCAGAGATGAGAAAAGGGAAGATTATGGAGGACTTCATAGGTCATGGTAAGGAGGTCAGAATTTACCCTAAAAAATTATTTTAAGCAGGTTGATTGACCCGATTTACATATTTAAAAGATGACTCTAGATAGTGAACAAGAGAATTTTTCCATGGCCAAATAACTAGGAGCACACCATATCCTACAGTAACTTTTAGTATATTCATAATATCCATGTCTCAGTTGGTGTCAGAGTATCCCTGAAGGACTAAAGAATATTGGCTCAGCGCCCCATTCCATGAATTATGGAAAGTCTAATGCTCACTTCAAGTCTTTGGTGACTTCACAAGTGGCTCACATTTTCAAGGTCACTTTTGGTAAAAGTCCTCCCATCAAAAGTAGAGACAATTTCCCTACCCTTTGAACCTGTGCTGTAGTTGTAACTTGCATTGGCCAAGAGAAATCAAACAGAAGTGGTAGAGTGCCCATTTCAAGTTTAGGCTTCAAGAGATATTGAGTGTTTCTTCCTTCAGAGCCCTGCTGATACCAGGTGAATGAATAAGCCTGGTCTAGTGAGCTGGAGAACAAGAGACCACATGCAGCAGAGATGAGCCAACCCAAGGGAAGCCATCCTAGATGAGCCAACCTCTAGCTGACCAAGCACCTGACTGATACAGAAGTTAACTGATAAAGCTGATGCACAAAATTGATGCACAAGGATTTGGTATAGCACAGGTTTTACTCAACTTCCAGGAGAGGTGAATCTTACATATCGCATTAACTCAAACAACTGTTCTTAAAACTGTTACGCTGCTTGTTCATCATCCCTGCCAACCTTCCTTTTCTCCAAAGTCCTTGAATGCAGAGCAATCCAGCCCTCTCCAACCCTGGCCACTGAATTCAAATCAGGATTTCACTCTGCGTATCAGAAAAGTCATTTCTGTGCCCCATTAGTCTGGTTCTTCTATTCTGAATCTCACATTTTCTCTCTCACTACAAGCTCCTTCAAGGAGAAGAGAGAAGCTCATACCATGTATTTCATAAGCCCATCACCATGATGGGATTTATGACCCTTAGGGCACAAGGGAATGCTTTACCCTTAAATACTATAGTCAGTTACATGTCTATTATACATTGTAGCATTCTAAAGTCTCCCAGAAGTTCTACAAGGAAGAGTGGATTTCACTTTACTTGGCCCAACATCTCACAGTCTTTTGCCCAAGAAATTTCTTTGTGTGTGTGGGGGGGGGGGAGAATTTTGATTATGCTGTTCAACCACCTTTTCCTAGAAACACTCTGGAAAATGCTGCCCTTAGCAAGCTGACCCTCCCTTCCTACCAGCACGAATACTGCCATGGTGAAGCTGCGTATTCCTCCAGTAGACCATGCTTGTTTCTGTCACCTTTCCATCACTTCATGTGGAGAGAGCCCACTCTCCAAGACACCTTGTAATTCCGATATCTTCCATGTGGTAAAACTTCCTCTGTTTCCACTCAGCCTAGCCTCTTCCTTTTCTGGTCTCTTGTACTCTTGTTTTCCCCCTGCTAAATTAGACACATCCTCATGGACTAACCTTCTACTTTTTCCAGGCTTCTTTCATAATTAAAACAGACAACCAGATGAAAAGCTTCTTCAGGAGAGCCAAGAGCACTGAATGTGTTCTGCGGTGCTGGATGTGTAGCGGGCCCTAAAAATCTATTTGCTGCATTGAGCTGATAATAAAACAATGAGAATAACTGTTTTATTAGGCACCTTCTACATGCCTGGCCTTATAGAAGCACATAATATACGTGATGATATTTCGTTTTATAAAAAAAACCTTATGAAATATTATCCTGATGTTATAGATGAGAAAATTAATATTCAAAAAGTGAACGACCAAGTCACATATCAGACCCAGATTTGACTCCACAGCCAACGTACTCTTAACTACCACGTCATATTGCCCCCAGTTATGTTTATCCCTCTGTTAACCAAATTTGACCGCATCGCACATAGTCATGGATGTCTGCGCTTACTTTCACAGACACGATAAATGTGCATGCTGCTTATTGAATTATTAGAAGTTCCAGGCCTGAGATTTTTGCTTACACTTCTCCCCCAGTCACCATAACCATGTCCTTGTCATAGCAGACTGGCCTAGAAGCAAGGTCGCTGTGAGATGATAAGAGAAGCAAAAAATACCAGGACAGAATTAGGGTAATCATTAAAATCATTAAAAGAAGCATTAGGAGTTTGTGATGGGCTGTATCAAGGAGATTCACAGCCCACAAGCCCAGCACACTGAGCTATATTTGCTATAATTATATTAGGGATGGTTACGGTTTGCACATTTATTGTATTATACTTTGAGATCATGTACATCATTTAAGTAAGGAAAGTTTTTTTAGGAATATTAGTTTCAGTCTAAATTTAATTTTTGAAAAGTAAATAAAGCACAGTACATCTAAGCTGCAGTTAAAGCGAAAGTCTTAGCTTTGTACCTAACAACATATCTTCTTTGGACGCTTAAAAATCCAACCTTCCAACACCACCCTCCGACCCCCAGAAACTGATCTTGATTCAACTGTGGCTCTGACACGCAGCTCTTTAATTTAGTTTCTGCTGACAGCTGACTTCAATTTTTGCCTGTTTATGGAAGTAAATTAAAAGAACACACTGTCTGTGATCCAGTGGCTCTTTGTGGTGGAGTCCTATTCAGTCCCTAAATCAAAACCCAGATAGTTGTCAGGAGAACTAATCCTTATGTAAACATGATTGCATTTGCAGGGGGAGCTCAGAGAGGCTCCGAGAGCCCCATAGGAAGTATGCCGCTTTCCCAGGTACTTCAAGGGTCAATGTTTTTGCTATTTCAGTTTCTAAATAATGAGTTTAGGACAATTCACATAGGGTTCAGAAGCTTCCGATAGTTTGAGCCCTGGCCTCTGTTTATGTACACCTGAGAGTCCCCGTTATTTGGTGATGCCAAGAGCAACCCTCTGGCGTCCATACTTACAGAACACTGGGAACATAAACCTGGAAAGAAGCCTCCAATAGCCTTTAACTCCTATAATTTCCCTCCAATTCAAGAATACATTGGTAAAAGATGGCATTAAGTCTCATGAAAGAAGATCTGATTTTAAGTATAAATAAATGGACAGTATTGTCTATGCTATTTCTAGGTTTTCTAAGCAAGTGGGAAAAAAACCCCAAATCTCATTTTATTGGCAGTGAAAAGACATTTATTAAAGCTGGGTAACTGATTGTATGTTCTTGAAATCTTCAAATCTAGAAAGGGCCAGGCCATAGTGATTGTTTCTTCTCTTTGGGATGTTACCTTTTTGGAAATATTTGAAATAATCACTGAGAAATTTCCCCATGAATGTCACGCCGCTTTATGGGGTGTGAACAAGGCTGCATGTTGCTGTACAGTCTGTTGTTGGAAGTAGAATATGATCTTGTAGGCCGATTAAAGGGAAGAAGGATATCTTATGATTTCTAAAAAGAACAGCATTAACTTAAGTGACAACCTTTGGGTGTTCTCCATGGGTAATTCTAATCTCAGTATAAAGCGTAATAAAATGTTTAAGCACTGTGATATTGCATCCCAGATGTGGTTGCATTTCAGTGGAAGTGGACCATAATTTTGCTTCAGGCTTGAAAGATTTTTGATCTTTCCCTTAGCTAACTGCAAATACACTCCCTAAGTGCAAAATACTTCTTTTTAGAAAAGAAATTCCGAGTATTTTAGCTTAAGAAGGGTTAACACATTATTTCTTAAGATGATTTTATGCAATAATACTCAAGGTGTAAAAGAAAGACCTTCCCAGACTTACAATGGTTTGACTTGCAGTGTTGGGACTTTTCGCTGGTGTGAAAGCGATATGCTTTCAACACATCCCATACTTTAAATTTTGAATTTGGATTTTTTCCTGAGCCATAGATATGAAGTGTGACCCTCTCTTGTGAGGCCGGGCTGTGGCAGCGAGCCCCAGCTCCTAGTCAGCCACACAGTCTCCAGGGTGAACCATCCCATCCCCTGACCTTCATTCTGTACCCAGACAACCTTTCTGTGTTTCACTTTCAGTACCGTATTCAATAAATCACATGAAATATTCAACACCTTATTACAAAATAGGCCTTGTGTTCAATAATTTTGCCCAACTGTAGGCTTATGCAAATGGTTCTGAGCACATTCTAGGTAGGTGAGGCTAAGTGAGAATGTTCAGTAAATCAAGTGTATTAAATGCATTTTCGACTTAACAATATTTCCCACTGGTGATGGGTTTATTGGGACATAACCTCATCATAAACCCAGGAAGATCTGTATATATTTTTCTGGGAGAGAACTCCCATGGGTTCTAAGCAAATAGGACAGCATGACCAAAGGTTCTGAAACAGGGAGGAGGAACTGTAAAGAGGCTGGTGTGTTGGGAAAAGATGAGTAAAGGCAAGAGTGGCATCAGCTGAGACTGGACAGGTAGGCAGTGGCCAGGTCTAAAGCTATGAGAAAAACTTCAGAGCCTTTTAAAAACGCAGTGGGAAATAGGAAAGACTTTTAGGCACATCACTCTGACTGCTCCGTGGGATAGAAGGAGGCGCAGCGGGGCAGGGTGGGGACGGGAGGGCAGACAGCTAAAGAGGCTTTTTCAGGCAACCTGAAGAGCTATGAATGTGGCTTAGACTAAGGTGGCCAGCGTGAATGGGGGAATTCAAATGCTTTTAAATCTATTTTGGACAATCTATGTGATAACTGCTATGCTAGGAAGGGGAAATAGAGTCATAAAGGCCGTAGTCGGTATGTGTGAATTTTAATTTTCTAAAGTCGCCGCATCTACTTGAAGGGTAAATAAGAAATGGAAAGTTGTACTTGAGAATGGTAAATGCTATAATAGAGTCAAATACACAACAGTTTGGAAAGTGTATGGAATAGGAAATCAACCTATAGGAACACTACATGTAAGAAGTGTTGGCAACTAACTGATTATCAACTTTTTGTTGAGAAAGCTTTGTGTGAGTACAGTTGCAACATTGTATTAGAGAATCCCAGAATTTGGTCTATAGTCCATATCTGTGAATTTATTGATGAAGAAACTGGCATTTAGAAAGGCTAGGTGTCTTTCCTAAGAAAATGCAGGTGAATAATCACAAAATTACTTAAACATTTATCCAGAATGACTTGTTCATGGTGGTAAATAGGAAGCATCATTCTTCTACTTCCCAAGCTTTTCTAATTAAGATGGAAAAGTTGATGGTGCCTACAGTTTCTTGATTGAGCTCTTGTGTGGAAGGCAGGGTCATAGATTAAAATAAGGAATGCTGGAAGGAAGAACTTTTGTGGTGTTGAGGGTGCACAGGAAGAACAGAATAGATTCCATTTGGAGGTGTGTGTGGGATGTTCAAGTGGAAATGTTAGTATGAACAATCATTTTAATAAAAGGCCAGTATCATATCTAATAGGATAGTTCAATATCCTACCTAACTCAACTCATTAGTTCAATGATATCTCACTATAATTTGTGACTCAATTTAGAGCCAGGGATGATTTGTTTCCAGATAAAATAGTTATTTTAAATAGGGATATCATAGTAGAAAGATGTGTTTACATTCTCAAATGTACTAAGTACTCCCAAATCAAACTGGTATGTTTTTCTCTCTCCTGGGACCTTAAAGAGAATTTTATTTTTGTTTGTTTTCTTGCTTTAATTAAATTCTTTTTATAGGTCTGAGAAGCAGACACTGTACACTGTTTTAATAATTATGGAGAAGCATGCATAGCAGAATTCACCAAGGAAAAAAATCATTAATTATTCCTTCTTCCAGGATTTCTAGGTACTGGAATTTTTCAAAAAGACAAAATTTTGGATCTGCTGACCCCTCAGGTCAGCTCATTCAACGTTCATGGAATGTGTTCCTGCATGAAGATCCTGCTAGTGGCAAGAGAGAGGAAAGAGAAACATTGATCTGCCAGGTGATGAAGCACGTGTCAGAAACTTCACCTTTCAATTTATAACTTTGATTAATTGGTTTGGTATAAATTTGATTGATTAAATAAAGCAGTCAAGGAATCTGAAACACACAACCAGATTCTCTACATTCAAATTTTAATTTTCCTAGAAGTGAGGCAAATCGCAAGAAAAATTCATAGCAGAGATCTGTCAAGTGAACACACACATAAACCAATATAGCCACCACCATCATGAGAATAATCCTCTTGCTATGTTTTAGAACTAGCATAATTCAAGCATCCTCTGATTTAGAACATCAAGTTTATAAATATTCTGAAATACAAATAAGGGGGAATGGCTTCCTGGGAAGAGTGAAACTTCCTGTGGCTCACTGTGCTTTATTCTCATTGGAGGAAACCCTTGAGGGGAGGAAAGAGGAGGATCTCCACTTACTAGAAGAAGCCACAAGGACCCTGCACTACTAAACCTTCCAAGTCCTTTTGGCCAAGTGAAGAGATTCAGGTCAAAATCAAGGTTCTTCCCCACTGCAGAGCTTGGATAGAAGGGACTACTTTTGAAGATGTTTCTTTATCTTCTCTTTTTTGAGAGCCCCTGGCGGAGAAATACAACTGTTCAAACTGAGGAGAGCTGTGATTGGACCAATTTGGGAAGAGGTGGGGGGTATACCGGAGGGCTGGGGGCAGACCCGAAGTTCCCCCACTTTGTTATCTTCTTTGGCGTTTGGAATAAACCTATCAATCATATCTCACAAGGGGTTTAGGACCAACGCTCTGAAACGCATCTGGTTATCATTCCCAAGGGAAATTAGCTCATGCTGTGTCATTATCCTGTCAAGAAATCAAAGGGCTCTTCCTGCATCAGAGACTGGTTTCCGGTTGTCCATTTTTTTGTGACCCTCACCTGGGATTGGCTTGCAGTTGCTTCCCAGCTATCCATTCACAACCCTTCTCTGGAGGCTGGCTTTACTGTAACCACCTCGCATTTTTATTGGGGAAGCTCCCCAAAAACCTTTTGAATTCACTTTGTCATTTGATAATAATTTATAAAATTGTTTATGGGGAAAATACGTTCCAATTTCCAAGCAATCAACTTGAAATGCTATTTCTACCCTATAACTCTTTGTGAATGAATGACTCGTGTATGTAGTTAACTTAACTTCCTGTTATCTTCTTCATCAAAAGTGTAATACTTCTTTGAGAAAAGTAGTATAGATGTTAAATAAGATGACATGAATTAACATAGATTTCTTCTGTAGAGTTATAGGGTTAGAAGTTATCATTAAGTCATGTAGTCAAGGGAC